>CAKNWW010321741.1:0-19252 GCA_932074435.1 Andricus kollari | reverse complement strand
TCACGTTTCTGAATTAAAAACGAGAAGGAAAATGGCATCTAAAATATGAAAAGGATCTAGAAACTTGTAAGTACTACAATAAAATTATTATAATGATTTATAGATTACGAAAGTACGGAATAAAGTTAATTTCAGTGAAGAAATGTTCAAAATACAAGTTCAAAACTTTCGACGCGTGTTGACATCGTTGACATGGCAACCGCCAGTGCGCATGTGCGTGATTTCGACACGAAGTTTTCAGCCGTGGCAAGCATTAAGGAATTCTTGGACGTTGTTCGTCCCACTCCCCTCTTACAGGGATACCACTCCTTACTATTCCTTCATGGGAAAATCGAACTAATAGAGACAGAGAAACAGAGAGAGGGAGAGAGTAAAATAATAATAATTGTATGTATGCATATCATCTAAAAGTGTACATGAAGTTGGTTCGTAGTGATGCCTTTGTTTTTTTCATTGCTTATTTTCGAGATTGGTGTTTTATCAGGAAGTGACTATGAAAAAGTTTTACTGTATCGATATTTTTTTATTGGTAAGAATTTTATTATTTAAAGTTTAGAAACACATAAGTGTAAAAGGTAATAATTTGCTCAATTAATAATACATGGGATTCTCTGTGATCAATTTTAAATCTTTGAAATTGCAAAACAAACTGAAATAAATAATAGGCAACTAATATTTCTGAAATAACTGTATTTGTCGTTTTACTTAACATGTTTCTATTGTTTTCTTTTAGTTAAAAAGTTTTTTATTTTTTCATTATTTAAAATATTTAGAATAAAGAAGAAACCTTGAACTATGGACTTCTGATATTAGTTTCAATAAAAATAATTAAATTGCTGAAATATGTGAATATTACAATTTTTAATTTCAAGGAGGAGTCAGAATGATTTCATATATTATTACAGATCTATGAATTCACTCTTTTTAAACCTTTCAGAATTGTAAATTTAAAAGGTTTAAACCTTACTTGTTGGCCAGCTTTCAACATTAAATGATTTACAGAAAGCATACATAGAAATATTGAAAATGGTCTCTTTTTTTTTATCTGTCAAACGTGTATTGTTTCAAAATAATTATATTGTATAGTTTAATTACAACCAATGCTTGGTTAAATAATAAATCTTAAACTGAAATGTCCAACATTTTATAGTTTTGAATTTATATTACATTAGTGACAGAAACTTACTGGGATTCTTTAAAATTAAAAAAAAAAGTTTTAGTTGGGTCGCAAAAAATTTGAAACTTCCAAAATTTTTGATTCGGCTAGATTACCATTAATTTTTAAAAGGTTAAATATTGTGTTACTGGAACCCTATTTAGTCTAAATTATAAAATCAAACCATGTTTTTATTTTGTTTAAACAATTTTGTGTGCTTGGTAATAGCAGTTTGAAAATCATAAAAGTGGAAAAATTCACGAAAATTATGAGTACCAAAAATTGGTTTTAAAAATATAAAATGATGTCGTGTTACTCTAATTTAAACTACTTAAATAGGGTTCAGGAAAAAAATTAGTTTAACTTTTTGAAAGTAAATGTTAATCTGGCCGAATGTCAAAGATTTTTTTATTCATTAAAAAATAATCCCTGTATTCAACAGGCATTTTTTCAATATTTTCAATTCAACATATATATGAGACATTTTTACACCATCCGATACTTTTTGAGTAACCCATTTTGATGGCATGATCAAAAAAAATATATATAAACTGTTTTTTTAATTAAAAAAAGTTCTAGTTAGTTTCAATCACCAAGAGCAAAAAATTGCAAAACTGAATTTTTAATTTTTAAACGCCATCCTGATTTATTTGAAAAAATATATTATAGGCTTTTAATATTTGGAACTAAAAGTCTAAATAAATCAATTTTATAATGTTATTTTATGTCAAAAGCCAATAGCTGTGTGATCTCCAGTGAATATTCAAACACATTTTTAATCAAGTATTGAAAATTATAGCGTTTTAAATTAAAATTCATGAACGCTATATCATAGGCGCGGCTTTTGAAAGGTAAAAATTTGAACATTTTATTTCCTTGTTCAAACTAAAGATTATTATATTTAGAGCAATGAAAATTTGGCATATTCAAAATTAAACATAAAAAATTCCACTTACAAAATGGGAACATATTTCGGGTAATATTTTTAATTGGATATCTTTAAAAATAAAAGTTTCAATTTCAAATCTA
Organism: Andricus kollari; assembly: GCA_932074435.1. NCBI lineage: Eukaryota > Metazoa > Arthropoda > Insecta > Hymenoptera > Cynipidae > Andricus > Andricus kollari. The sequence continues at coordinate 17,067 of CAKNWW010321741.1, read as the reverse complement.
GAAAACTGAAATAACGTTTTAAAATTGGCAATCAATGGCAGAATTAAAAATGTCGAAATGAAACATTCTAAAATACTAATTTTCCAAGCCCCTTTCCAAATTAATCGGCGCGGCATCAATTCTCGGAAGGCTCCAATGAAGGTGATTGAAATTGAAATTCGACTGTTAGTTTCATAGAATCATCAATATTTAAATATGAATTTTCTCCAAATAATCTAATTATGTAAATTCGTTAATGGAAGATATCATTTTTCAAATTTTCCCTTTGCGACACATGCTTTTGCATTATTTCGTCAATTCAGTGAAACGAGCATTGCCTAAGCACAAGCGACGTTTCAGTATTTGTAATCCCATTTCATGCACGGTTATCATCACGTAGAGAATTTCGTTTGATTTTGACCAACGTGTACATCTGCGTGAAGCGATGTGTGTTTGCATTACATTTCGAGCTAATGGAAGAGTTCTCTGTGAGCCAGAGTATTCACGATATTTCTGGACTTCGAAATGCTACAGTCGAATCGACAGCGCAGATAAACGCACAAAATTTATCCTTGGCCAAGAGTGCGTCAATTTAAAATACATTTTCCAGTTGCATTGCAGAAATTCAGATCAAATTTTAGTAAAAAAATTGTATAACATAATAAAAACAAAAATCTTGCTATTGCAATTAAGTGAAGTAGCTATAAAATATAGCTCTCGTCGACTAATTAAGCTTGAGGGGAAAATATAGAATGACCTTATATTGGCTGCTGAAACAGCAGTCAACTTTTTAGGTCATGCTCATTCATTCGAGTGAGTTTGAATGTAAAGCTTTCGTGGATATAATATTTTTAACTTCTGTGGGGAAATAAATCGATGGCCCTTATGAATATCGTACTATATTTTTCCACCACTCCAAAAGCTCTTCTGTTTTTGTTGAAATAAAACGATTTGAGAGGTTTAAACAAACATGCAGATTAAAACAACTAGCATTGAAAAGATTGTTATCAGTTCTACGCTCATTTTGCCCAAACGAAATATTCCGTATCTGATTCGTGGAAAACATTATTACATTTTTTATATTCGGACATTGTATAAAAGGGGATTTGGATAATAAAAATATATACGTAAAAACAAAGCTGTATGTAGTAGGCTGATTAAAAATTTCTATAAACTAGCAGATCGACGGATGATATAGGTTAGTACTTTCGCCTGTATACAAATTATCAGACAGGACGATCTTTATAGTGCGGCCATAATGCCGAAACCTGCTTGAAAGCTCGACCCTTATTAATATGTTCCAGTCTGAATATGAAACACGACAAAATTCCTCATAGGTTGCTTTCCCTCTATATAAGAAGAACCAAACGATATTTTTCTACGCCCAAGGTATTTCACCTTTGTTAAAGTTGTGATTTGCGTTAATAATTAAAAAACCTTTCCTTTATCAATTGTTATGTGGTCCGATAAATCACAAAACTGAGGTCAAATCTACATGTTTTATGTGTGATTCGCTTTCGTACGTCGATTGCACAGAAATGAAGTGAAGCAATGCATACTAAATGATTGAATACTGGATTAAAAATTACAAAAACAAAAAACATGAGAAGAAAAATGGTAGAGTACGTAACTTAATAATGGTAGAAACAGAAATAGCTTTTGAAATTATCTCAGTGTAAACGAGAGTAGAAAGCGGGAAATTTTAGGATCGCCTAGGGGTAGTGAACCGCTAAATCTGCTATTGTGTGAATGCTCATAAAGCCTTTGATCTCAAATGTTCGTCTACATTATCTGGAGGCAAAACGATTTTTCGTTTGAGTTTCCGAGTGGAACAAAAGTCAAGGAATAAGTTTTGTTTAAAATTGTTTACTGCGAATGTTTCTAAAGCGAGGAAATGAAGACAATTTTCAATCAGACAATTTAAATTATTATAAAGCGCAGACTGCATATGTACTTACAAAGAATATCTAATGTATAATCCAGATATAGTAAACTCACCTGAAACAAAGAAACAATTATTTTGGTTACTTCTTGGTGTAGCATAAGTATCTTTTAGTATAGAGTTTTCGAACTTATTTAATTATTTAATTTTTAACTTCATGCATAAAGAAAAACTTTAAGTTGTTTCGATTTTTCTTGCTCGGATGACTTCTCTGAAGTTTTTGTAGCAACTCATTATTTATGTGAGAATTACAGAAGCCATAAAGATGCTTAACGACATTTACTAGATACATTAAAACTAGGACACCAGCTGTTCGTGTTGTAAAAAGCTAAGTATACATACTTTACTAACTACCCTAAAAAATAACGTCGATCATATGTATACAGAAAGCACGATATTGTCATAAAAGGGACTTTAAAATATTTTTATATTCCTTTAAATGCCTAAGGAATTTGCATTTACAAAATTAGTGTTGTGCATGGCACCTATGAAGCAGGTGAAACATTGCCGATGAAATAAAACTTTGTTAATTAGCGAATCAATATAATTGCAATCGAAAAATCTAACCCACATGGTCAGCTTTAAAGAATCTGTATAAAATTAGTGAAATAAAAAATACTCTGATAACTAAACCATATTCGTTTAACTAAGAATTACAATGAAAAATATCTTTAATTGTGAGAATTTTAAAGAAAAAACTTGATATTGAAAATCAAGAATAGAATACTACATTAGGCTTATAGTACAGTAATAGATTAAACATTTGGCAGTAAAGGAAATTATCTAAAAGTCATAATAAGTCACTTGCAACAGAAGAGAAATTATTTCTAGACAATCAAGAACGGTAATTTCCGAGTTTGAGAGATTAAAATTGGTAGGTGCCATAGTGGGGCCAATTTACACGAGAAGTTTATCTTGGGCTCTACAGCATGAAAAGCCAGCAAAACCGCCTCATATCGCGGGGTAATATCGACTGGATAAGCCAGAAAGTAACTAAGCGTCTGCACATGGCTCCGATTCTACTTCTATAACCCACACTAGCCGCAGATTCGAGCACCGCTCTTCGCTCGAGTAAATGCAACAAGAGTTGCCGAGTGCCGGCAACTTCCGGTCCATGCGATAAGGCGGACGATTTCGAGCAATCGGTCCATTATGCCGAATAGTTTTGGAACGATTTAAAGTCTATTTTCAGCCCTCGAGTCCCGAATGTTCGATCCATCGAAGCGAAAGCTCGTAACCCGATTTAACGGCTCTTCTCGGAACCGACTTCCATCCGTAAAGGCGAGCCAAATTTGTTCAAACTCTCTACTCTATGACTTACCACTGTTCCGGGATTAGACCAGTTTCTTCTGATATGCACATGGCTTTCAAATTCAGTTTTTAAACCACAATTTAGGAAAGGTAATTATTCAAAACATTGTAGAAGAATAAGGATATAGGGGGTCGAAATACTTGTATAATATAGGGAAATTGGGGATGGAATGTATATATGAATATATGCGAAAAATAACGGATTGAATATTAGCGATAAATGGTGAGGAGGAAGGACCGATATTTAGATGGGCTATTAAAAAAATATCAGGGATGGAGGAGAATAAAATGAATGAGAATAATAAGGGGAAGCTTATATTTGGGATGAAAGGCGCGAGATCCTTTTTTTTAATATAGAAAAAGAAACTAAGAAACTTCTCCATTCAAAGAATAAATTAGCGTGATTGCGAAATTCTCTCTGAGCTGATTCAAGAGAAATTTATAAGGCACTTAGTGAATGCACTGTGTACATTTTGTACATCTGGTAACAAGAACTGGATGAAAACCATACACGCATCGAATATAGGAGCGACTTCAATTTAATCATCATTTCATCCCGAGAGCGGACAATAAATTTACGTGTTTGATGTCGCATCTACTTATTCCCCTTAAAAGAAAGCACAACAGAGGCAGTGCCAACATTAACTGAAATTATCGCGCTTGGCAACTGCGAAACTGCCGAGCGGTCGTCGGGACTGCTTGTGGGGGTGTTGGAAAGATGTGGGCTGGGGGTGGGATTCGCACCCTTATTAGGTTACAGTTACTAAGGCTAAAGGGGATGGGCGGTTTGCAACTCGACAAGGGGACGAAATATTCCACGAGATTAACGCCCTTCCTGGATGATACGGTAATCCGGTGCACGACGAAGCAGCCAAGGAGTAGCTCCACAGCAAAAATGAAGAAGAAGCGCTTGCGTTGATGCCAAAACTTGCATTAGCACGCTATCTAAAGATTGTCTGACACTTCAAAGAAGTAGCTTTACATAGACACGAGAAAAGAGGAACCATAGGCGCTGAAAAATTATCGGATCCATAACTCAAATAGAACATCAGAACCAATTTTTAATTATAATTTTTCAAATGGTACGCGATGTTTGAAAGTTTCAAAATCATTTGAGGGATATAATAAGAAAACATAAATACTAAATACATAAATAGTTCAATGTGTTATCTCAAAGGAATGATAAATATAGCAATAAAATATGCATCAATGAAAATGATAATGGAATAGCTTCTTTCAAATTCTGTAATATAATTATTTATACTTTCCGTATGCAACTTATATACTGCACTTTGCATTTCAAGAACGCATGTAAGTGAACTTATGTAAGAGGTTCGTGAACTGCATGTAAAAGTTTGAGCCTAAATTTATCCACATCATGCCGTAAATCGGTCCACGCGATTTTCACGGTACTAACTCTCATCACGTCATATCGCACACATACATATGAATGCCAAATAACACTCTTACGGCTCGGAATGTACATAAAAATAATAAATTTAAATAAATTATTGTTTTATCGAAACAATTATACCTTTTTAAAACAGTGTAAAATATATAAATATTTTATATAAAGCGATGGCTTGCTTGCATCAAAAAGCAACGCTTCTTCGGGCTTTTTGACATTAAATGCAAAAATAACGTTTTATTCGTTTTGAGATTTATTTGTACCCATCGATGTATTCGTACACTTCGAATTATTCACCGTATTTAAATTAAAACGATTTCTTATTTTTTATAGATTATTATGCAAACCTTTTCTAAAATCTCTTTCCAACTTTGATCTAACCAAACTCTATATCTTATATCACAAAAGCTCGAAATGAAAAGTGCCGTGCAATCGACCCCATCTTAACGGAATGCGAGCAGCAGAAGTGAAAAATCCCTCTTCCTGGGAGTCCATTCGCCTCCGCTCGCCGAACACATGCGGTGTGAACGTGCACATGTGCCTATGACGTCACACATATACGTATCTGTCGTCTGTCCAAATAAACTCGCTCTTTCCTCGTGCCCAGAACACACGCACACGGTGCCATACTCAATGTTGTTGCTGCACTCGTTCAATCGCTCGAGTCGAAAACCTCAGGCTGCGTCCGTCGAATCGAACCTAAAACAACCAATACCGCGAAAGAGTTTCGTTTCGCGGTCGACTAGAGGGGACAAAATGGGGGGGAGGGGGTGCTTGGACGGGTGGATGAGCGAAGAGAAAAGCCGATAGATAGCTAGGGGTGGTAAAAGGGGTCGGAGGAAGCTGGCGTAGGACGGAGGTTTTGGCTTTGACGTCAGGGCGTCGCGACGCTGTTTGCGCAGCACTTTCATTAGCCTGCCTCAAATTACTATAGTTCAAACACGTAACTCTGCCGCCACTCACCGGCATGTGAAGGCGATTCCGTTTTGTCAAGGCAAATATCGGTGCTAAATACAGAGTATGGTGAAGGTATAGCACAGAAAAGGATTGACTCAAAGAGAGAAAATGAACAAAAGGTAAAGGAGCAAGATATGAAGAGAGACTGGGAGCAAGAGGAAAGCAGAAAAAGAAAGAAAGACATACATGTCTATCTTGCTTTCGTCATGCCCTGGAACGAGAGGGCGCGAGCAAACCATAAATGTCGAAGGAATGAGGAGTAAAGCACAAAATGAGGACATAGAGTGAAGGAGGAAGGAGGATGAGGAAGTGACTAGTGCTATAGAATGGAATGAGAGAAAGAAACCGAGGGAGAACAGGACGAATGGACAGCTGGACGGACGGCCTGCTATTATTGCTTCTGCGAAGATTGGTAGCCTGCAGGACGTACAGTGGAAATATTACATTTCGCGGTGCCGTGCCGTACGTGCAAAAAAGAGGAGGACCAGTTTAGGGAGGGAGTCAAAATGAGAAAGCGAAGAGAGGCACTGAGAACGTGATTTAACGCGATGCCTTCGCAAATCTAAAACACCGCTCAACCTGCATCATGCTTCACGTCCTCCCACCTTCCCAACTATTCTTAGTCGCGTTTATTGGTTCCACTCAAATCGTAACTCATTACAACTCCTCAAAAAGCAAACAGGAAAAATTTATTTATTGTTCAGCATTCAATATAAGGAACCGCTTAGAGATAAGGCAAAGATAATTAAAAAAAAAATGAATTTCAAAGAAGTTGATTAACCACATATCCTTGTGAGGAAAATGCATACTGCACATGAGCAAATGTGTAACGTACCCATAAATCTTGACATAATTATTTGACAGCCCCTAAGCGAATAAAAATGGATTTCACCATCCCTTAGCATCTAATTAGTAATTATTAGGTGAATAACAATGGTAAAACTCTATCCGAATTTCAATGTGAATTTAATCGTTTCAACCAATACATACTTCCCGGGAATAATTTCTATTTTCTTAATAAGAGCACACTGAATTAAATAGTCACACGAGAGCTCTCGATTCTATGACAATGTGGCGATATCTCTGGGATAAAGAGAGGATTGTCGAAACAAGAATCAAGGAGTGCAATGCCAAACCGGGTCACGGTTAATACCAGATTTAACGGCGGAGTACATTCGAGTGGTATTACCCTGCCAAGCTGCTTGTTCCATGCAAGCACTTCGAAAAACTGAGCTTTTTTTACACCCAGTGAATGAACTTTAAAAAGAAAGCAATTTTGCAGATATTTACTCTCGTGAGCAAGTTATAAGAATCTTTCTACAATGATGATGAAATTTAATCCAAAAGCAAGAGGCAATCGACGATTTCAATTACAGAATGTCAGATTGTGGAAAGCCCCCAGCCGTTCTTGACAGATCGATGCCCTTTTGCCTCTCTGTACTCTGACCAATCTGGCTTTACAAATGGTCTCAGGTGTGCCAGAAATCATCCACTATTCGCACTCGACGTGCGACATTCATCTTCTGACATAGATTCCGGGGATATTGAACAGTTCGAGGACAGTCCGTGCAAAGCGAACATGTGTATAACAAATCCTTAGGGATTAGAGACCGGTGCAGAATTATACCTCAGTACAATCGGAACTAGGAATTGGTTTTAATTGCGTCCTATTTATAGCATGTGTTACAGTATTCAGCAAGTCATGTTCAATTTTATTTATAGAAAAAAGTAGATCAAACGTTTAGAAAACACATCTATATGAGGTTTCACAGAGAGTATACCGTTATTGCTGTTTCATGATGATAAACAGGGGTTGAACATTTCATCTGTTTAGGCGAAAAGTACCACTTTAAAGTTTAACCAAACTCTAGAAACCGTGACTTGCGAACTTGCCGCAATGACCGATTCAATTATACGATCGTTACTCTCTTGATTATACGTTTCACACAGAGTACCGTTTACGTAGCGAGTCGCAGAAGGAAGTAATTGCTAAAGTAGATAAAGTTGGGACGCCGTCGGAGTTTAGCAAAACAGCACCGAGGCATGCTTAATTCACAAAACCCCTCGCCATCGAAACGTTTTCAATAGCCCAGCTGTGGAGGAAACAATTAAGTTCGATTTATCACTATATCAGTGGATGGTATTCATAATTCTGAAAATTTCCCTAAGGAAACTGAACTTTGTAGAAGATAATATCATAAACTGATTAAAAGAAAACACTTTTAAAAAATGTATCAAAAAAGAGGAAGAAAAACAAATGGAAGTAGAGAGATAGGAATGAACTGAAGGATAAGAGCAGAATTACAACAACGATGAGAAACAGAATTATAAAAACTACCACTGCAATAGGCAGGAGAGGAAGAACAATTGCAAAAGGAGACAGCAAGAACAATGATAAAGACATCACGAGGCCAAGAATATATGAAAATTAAACAAAAAATAATTAAAAACTGAAAAACATTATCAAGGGAGGCAAGAAAAGAAGTGCAAGCCCAGCTTAGAGAAACAGTAAAAGAACAAGTAGGAACAGATTATACAAAACCTTAACAAGTATGAGAATTCGAAGCTACGAAAAAAATAGTTTCAAATTTATTATGCTAGAAAATAAGTTGCCTACCAAGAAAATTGGTTGGAAAAACAATTATTGCTTTCGGCGATGCAAAATTGACAACTCTAAAGCAAACTTTGCTTCATATGTCTACGGCAATACTGGCAAAGACAAAAGGCCTTGCAAATAACAGACAACAAGACATAAGAAAATAGCATAAGATATAAACCAAGGAATATAAAAAAAGAGAGACAGGCGAATGACAACCACAAAAAAAGTTCAAAGACGGTACAAAAAGCACAACAAATAAATTCATTATAAGAAAAGCAAAGAAACCAAATGGATGGTCCAGAATATAAGATGTTATTAGTCTCAGTGGATAATTGTAACTCTAAAGTGATTTGCAGCAATAATTTCAGAAGCAAATAGCCTCAAAAGCAATAATACAGACAAGCCAAGGCAAACCAAAGGAAAAGTAGAAAATAGTAACAAGCAGAAGTTCAAAATTTGACTGTATCATCGCTCTCCTAAACATTAGCTTCATCATAAATCACTTGACACAAATTGTAAGGGTAAATAAATTAATTTCGTGTGTAGAAACCCTAAAAATTATTCTTTGTACACAAAGAAACAAGGTAGAGCACATGACAATCTTTTCTTCTATTAATACATATATACTGGAAAATTGTTACATTAGAAGAATTTATAATAACAATTTAAATCCCAATACTTTCACAAATGATAGCCACTTAGCAAGACAAGAATGTGTGAACTACGGGGAAAAAATACTATAACCGAGGAACATTAATGGTACCCAACAAAAAGCCCATAATTCGCGAGAGAAGGGGTGCAAATGGGTGACAATGCTGTGCACTGAAGGAAGTGGAAACAGAAGCTTGTAGAGGAAAGAGGGGTAATAGCGAGCCGGTACCCTATATTTCCTGTACGACTCTAGGTTAGTAACATCGTCAACCCCCACCGCGATATTCTCCGGCACACGTGCGCACTTTCAGATTTAATTTCGATCGCTGCTCTCAGAATAGCGCGCGGCGTCGAGCAATAATTCGCGTACCAATCTCAGAAGTGCCGCTAGGGCGACACCGACCTCACGTCGCACGATCGACTATCGATCGTGCCACCGTATCGCGTGTCGCCGCCACATTTCCTCATACTATAACTCAATAGATGGTGCAATAGAGGATGTTAGGTAGGTACTTGAGAATCGATGGTGTAAGTGACCACCATCGATTTCAGCTGATTTCGCACGGAATGGTAAGGAAAGAGGACGAATAGGTGCAATATGGCAAGCTGTTGAAACCGATGGAGATTTTATACAAAGATAAATTTTTCTTTGTCACCTTTCGAAAGGGTCCTTTCCTTTCTTAGCTTTGTCACAAATGATGGACGGGTATTGTTAAAAGTGGAAATGGAGAAAGTAGTTTAGGGAATTTCTTTTACTTTGACACTTTTATGTTATCATTCTCATATGCTGAATTAATTGGTTCTTACTTTGACACTTCTGGATTATGAGATTTCAAAATTCTGTAACATGCTGCGACTATTTACCAAACACGTACCAAAGAAGTCCTATAACCACTCTAATCAATCAAAAATTGATTAAGGGCATTGTTATCAAGCTGTCTCTAAATTCATTATTTTCATATTGCTCAAACCATATTAGAATTAGAATTTTTTCGGTAGGCTCCAGTAATTTTAAAGTTTCAAAACAATTGTGATAAAATATCGAAATGTGGTTTAGAAATAATAATCCTCGTTATCGATACCTCTGAACTTCAGTCTACAATAAATAAAGGAAAGAAAGAAGCACAGCAAAATTTTATACTTAGTTTTGGTGCATCTCATGTTTTAAGATCTCATTTTGAGCAATACATTTACTGAAACGTTTTTAATTTAGACTGAAATGCGTCACTGAAATTTTTATCAAATTGTTTTGTTTTGACGTGACAGTTTACAAATAGACTTTATTTCTAACTTGCTGGTGGAATGAGTTTAGTTTTCAAACTAGGTCATAATAGTCACTGTCATTGACAGTTTGTCTATTGTCTCGATCGTAAGTCTCAAATCTTGGTAGAAATCCAGAGTAGCCGCAAAACTTCATTATCAAAATTTCCTCACTATTTGCTGACTAATAATTTTCCCAGACTATTAATATTCAAGCACCAGAATTTTTATCTTTTAACATTTTTAACAAAGAATATTTTAAGAAGGGAATAAACAAATTAAAAACTTTTAATTTGATTTATTTATCCTGACCAAATAAGATAACTTTCCTAGTAAGAAAGATCGATTTTTAATCAAAAAGGACAAATTTTCATCAAAACAGTTAAATCGTCAACCAAAAGACTGATTTTTTAACAAAATAGTTCAACTTTCAACAAAAGAATCAAATGTTTGGGAAAATAGTTGAATTTTTAACCAAATCATTGAATTTTCAACCTACAAACGTGAATTTTCAAATAAATGTTCGAACTTTCAAACAAAAAATATTAAACTTCAACCAAAAACAAAGAGTTGAATTTTCGACAAAGTAAGTAAGTTTGCAAGAAAGTAGTTGAATTTTCATCCTGCAAAGATGAATTCTCAACGAAAAACACCAATTTTGAAACAAGAAGATTAATTTTCTACCAAGAAAGACGAAATTTTAACAACGTACTTGGGCTTTCAAACTAAGAGTAGAATTTTCAACTAAGAAAGATGCCTTTTCACCTAAAAATGTAAAAGTTAAATTTTCGTTCGGAAAATTAATTTCCAACAAAAAAAACGAAACAAAAAGTAGTTCAACTTCTAACAAAAAAAAAGACAAACTTTTTAACAGAATTAACAAATTATTTTTTCAAATGAGTTTAGTTACAAATTAAAATACCGATGCTAAGTACTATGGATGTTTTCACCGTGGGTGTATTTGTTTTTACTCATTTTATGAGCGCTGTGCTTCCTCACAGGTATCAAATGAATTTTCTTCCCCATAGAGAGAGGTTTTTCCCAAGCAAAAGAAAAAAATGGATATTTTCAATATTTTTCAAGCTTATGTTTCTGTCTTACCGAAAATCTTATTTTTAAAAAATCAGAGAGCCCACCAAAATGTCAATTGATATCTTCTGTTACAATAAACACCTTTTTGACTTGCGATGGAATTATATTCCAAATTAAAACTAAGCTTTTCTTCGTAGAAACAATGGCACTTTTTTTTAACTCTCTAAATAGCTATTGATCAATCAATCCACGCATCTCGAAGACGCAAACAACTACATCACGTGCAGTACTGTTATATTCCCATTATTAAAAAAAATCTTCTTATAAACAAGGAAAATAATTTTGTCACGAAATTTACAAACGATATTGGTAGATTACGCTAGGTCATGAAAGGTCTTTGTGCACCCCCATACTTGTACATATACCTTTAAACATTATTTGACAAAATATTTCCATATGTCTTTTTGTAATTGTGAATTCCCTTTTGTTAAAACTTATTCAGGCTTAGCGAATATATTCTCATCATGTATCTCGCGCTTCGCACTAAATTAACATATGTCCAAAACATGAAATAGTGTTTATCTTGTTCACTCTATTATATATCAAATGCATTTTACATTATCTATCTGTACCTAAGCACAGGACTGCGTATTCAAAAATTGCCAAATAAAGTACAAACTTTAGTCTTTATTATTATTTAAATATTTATTATTTTATGGCAGACCAGCAGACGGGTTCGTGAGAAGAAATTTTTTCTGACTGAGTGCCCAAATTCACATAAATCTAATACCCTGAATCATGAATGATTAGAATATAAAAATTCTAAGTTCACGTACAAACTATGGGTGCTATCAAAAAATGGTTGAGGGAAATTTTTTTTTTTTCAAAGGCAAGAATCCCTTCTGTTGAACCTTCTATCGTATTATACGTTGTTTCGTTTTAAATTTGAACTTTTGATTTTCTTATGGCATTTTCCACTTTTAAAGCAAAAACCATTATCCCAATCGAAAAACGTTTAACGGCGATTTTGTAGAAATTTCTAAAAGTAACATTTTTGTTCCTGGGCTACTTGTATCTAGTATGGTTTCGTGGAAAACTTGAATTTGTATTTTTCCTATTTTTATTTTTCATGACTAATACCATAAATATTGGCGTTAGAAGGTCGAGTAACGAACGTGACCTGTCTTTTTGGACAAAAAAGAGTATACCAAAGGAAATTTTGATCAAAGAATTTCTTCAAATGTTGTCGCCTCGTCAGACTACAGGTAGGTGTCTCAAACCGTCTAGAATTGATGAAAACTGGATAGGTCCAAATTCACACAAATCTAATACCTTATTCCATCATAAATGATGAGAATGTAAAAATTCCAGATTTAATTTGACCGAAAGTAACTATCACTGTCCTTGTTCAACGCAGTAAACAATTGAACTTGCCAGACTCTACACAAACACTAAAGATAAAATAGCAGAACGAGATTCCGGATAAAATTTGTCGAGTGCAGGTTAGCATTCTCGTGGTGTCGGCGGTTCACAGTGGTTACGCTCGGACGAAAGTGTCTTTGATTTCCGGAAAACGGTCGCCTGTACGCGGTGGTAGCAACAGTGTTTCATTGTTGCTCGGGCAAGTAAGCAATTAATTTCTGTCTGCGCTCACCCTCGGGGGAATGCAAATACGCGGGGAGATTTTGCCGGAGTAATTCGGAAGTGCCGCGGTATACCGCGCGCATTATGTCGCTTTCCTCTCTCCCTTTGCCCGTTCGCCTTTTCGTGTGCGTGCACGTCAACGTGAACAAGAGGCGTACCTTTTATTGGCTTTGATCGCGTGCTCTTAAAATGCAGGCTTGCCTTACCGAAATGCATGATTATCGGTAACTAGAGTTATTTGTGTCGAATATAATAAGCTACTATATCAACCGTGAATAATAGTCATTAAAAATGTCTACATATTTTTATCATTCACTCCAACTCTGATGTAAAGAGCACACAATAAATGCTAGGTGATCAATTTGATCCTGAAATTGGATCAAAATGATATGAAAGATTTTTATACATATTTCGTATGTTTTATTTGATTAGCGAATTGCGATCAGTGTTGTGTCACACTGACACTGGTCACACTGGTCAGTGTTGTGCCACATCCAAGACATGACCGTCACTCTACGTGCGCATTGGAATTTTAAAACTGAGTTATGGACGAAATTTCGTGTATATTTTTTTAAACAAAAAATCATTAGGTTTTGTAAAAAACCTTAACCACGTAAATCTAAAGAAACTCGTATTGATATAAGAAAATTGGAATTTTTCTCCCAATCTCAAATTCAAGATTATGTGAAAGATTCCCTGTTGGCCCTAGCAAGTTGTGCATCATCCAGAAGTAGGAGTCGGAACAAAGTAAATCTATAGAAACGCTTTGAAGAAGAAAAAAAAAATTTTAGAGTATTATTTGTATTTTTTTCGTTGAAAATTAATTTTTTCAGCTGAAAATTTAACTATTTATGGTGAAAATGCATTATTTTAGTAGAGAATTCATCTTTTTAGTTAAAAACCAAACTAGTTTTTGTTGAAAAACAAACTCTTTTTTAGTTAAAAGTTAATTTTTCTTTATTGAAAATTCTGTTATTATTTTTTATGTTCAGAATTATTTTGTTATAAAAATTTTATTATTAGTTTGAAAATTTAATTTTATTGTTAAAAATGCATCTACTTGGTTGACAATTAATCTATTTTGGTTAAGAATTCCATTACTTCATTGAATATTCGTCTTTTAAGGTTGAATTCAATTGTTCTTTATTTAAAATTTAAATATTTCTTTTTAAATATCACCTATATCATTTTTCGTAAGTCGAATTAATTTGTTAGAAATTAAATTTTTTTGAGGATTCAATATTTTAGATAAAAATGCATCTCTTTAATTGAAAATGTAACTAATTAAGCTGAATTGCGCTATCGTAAAAATGAAATAAGGATCTAGATATATGAAAATTTATGTAATGTTTAGTAATATCTAGGCAGTAATATTTTAGGAAACGGAAGTCATGTAAACCCCTGGGAGACGCATTGTTAATAAAGAACAGGAAATGAAACTATGCCATTTTTGTTTAACAACTTACCTTTTTTATTGGAAAATTCTACTATTTGGTTGAACTTCTTTGTAAAAAAAATTATTATTTTCTGTTGATGAAAATTTAACTGTTTTGTAAAAAATTGTTTTTTTTTTGTTGAACATTAATTTTTCAACTGAAAATGCAACTATTCTATTTTTGATTGAAAACGCATCTTTTTTAATTTGAAATTTAAAAAATTGGTTAAAAATTCCACTGTTCGGTGCAAAATTCAACTGCTTAGTTTTAATCCTTTCTTAAATATTAAATTTTGGTTGTTGAAAACTTAAATATTTTTGTTCAAAAATCGTTTTTTTTTTGGTTAAAAATTAATTTTTTCAACTTAGAATATAACTTTTGCTATTTTAATTGGAAATATACATTTTTTATTCCAAAATTATACTATTTTCTGGAAAGTTTATTATATAATTCAAATATAATATAGTTTGTAGAAGATTCGTGTTTATTCGTGGAAAATAAATCTTCTTAGGTGAAAATTCAATTAATGAAAACTTGAACTACTGTCTTTAAAATTAATTTTTTTGTTCAAGACTCATATTTAGTTGAAAATTCATCTCTTTGGTTGAGGAGTGAATTATTTTGTTGGAAATTCGCTTCTTTTTTTCAAAAATTATTTTTTTTTACTGAAAATTAGCTATTCCACTTGAAGATTCATCATTTTAGCCGAAAATGTATCTCTTTGGTTCCAAATTTAATTATTTTCATGGAAATTATTCTTTAAATTAAAAATTAAGCTATAACAGTTGAAGGTTCATCATTTAAGTTGAAGATTTAGCTCTAAGGTTGAAAATTTAACACTTTTGTTAAAAATGTTTTATTTTACTTGAAATTTTTGTAACTGATATTTTAACTATTCCATTGTTGGTCAGGTTCAGGTTTACTCTGCACGTATAGACGGCTATGATTTGATTGCGGCATTCCTGCTTTAGTTTTATAAATATAAATTATTTTTGGATCTACAAAAGTGAATAATTTTGATCTCAAGTTGATAATCAGAAAGATATGCAACTGTTTGATATCCTGAAATTTACTGTGCATACATTACTTGTTGAAAGAAAATAACAGAATTGTCATTTTCATAATAAAACATGAATATTAGGATTGTAATATTGTACATGTTTTAGCTGGTAATTTCATAAGGGAAGGTAAGTTTCCTTTTCCGGTGAAGTGAAATAAATAATGTGCTTAAAAGTATAGGTAAAGCGATAAAAGTCACTTGAACTCGGCAGAGAAATAAGTTAATATGGTGCACGTGACCGAGTTCGAAATTCGGTACAGATAGGGTGATCTCGATTGAAATTCATGAGAAACCTAATTCGCGATTACACGGCGTGAAAGATAAGGGACAATTCCTTGATATGTAGTCGACCTAGTTCCTTGACATTAAGGAGCCCCTCAGACCCCCTAGTGCACTAATAACTCAAGTCTAGCTGTCCGCAGTCGATATCGGAGATCGAACTAACCCACTCAGTAATTCGCTATTAGCAGCAGATACATTCTGGGGCTTCATCGAATACCAGATAGTCTATCTTATCTCCTCAATTCAATTCCAGAAGCTAAATCATTACATAAAGCAAATCAAAATTCAAAATAAATTCGCCACTAAATTCCTCGAAATTTTACTAATGATGTACGCTCACTTTTCAACTGGCTGAATTTTGAATCCCATAGGGATTTTTTTTACAAGAGTATTCAATTAAAAACAAACGAAAAATCAGGAAAGAGAAACGAAAATACCTGACGTTGCTCACACTTGATTGCTTGCTGCGAAAAATCGGAGGATTTTTGATTTTACTGGAAATCCTAATTGTCATTAGTAACGCATGGCAGGAGCGAAACCTGTGGTTTCTCGTAATGGAAATTGACGTGGTGGAGAGCAGTTACGAATAATTCTTCTTCGCTTGATAGACATCTGCGGGCGGAAACTCCGATTCCAACCACTTGAAGCCACGCGCTCGAGAGGTAGTGAACGCGGGTGTGAGAGGTCGTTGTAACAGAAGGGTGGTTGTAGGACGTGGAGCGATGGGTAGGGTGAATTCGTTAGCAAGGATAGGAATTAATTCGCTCCGGATACGTGACTGTACCGGCAGCAGGTCGATAGAATCTTGATGCCCTAATGAACGCCGCAAATGTACCAGGCAAATTCGTACCCTTTATCTGGTGACGCTAAGTACCCAAGTCCGTCCGACCGCACACCGACTTTTACTACTTTCAACCAAAACACTTGCCAAACACGTGACAAGTCAAATTTTATCCAATTTCACTAAGGTGGGTGAACAATACCTAAATAAATAGTCAAGAAGACATCAAATTTTTCCCCAATTTTGAAATAACTCGAAGCTAGGAATAGGAATCGACAACAGGAAAGAATTTTCTCATTTTTATTCAAAGCATGTTTCCACAAGAAAGATAATACAAAAACTCTAGATTTTTAGAGATGCACACAATATCGCAATCATCTGCAGCGTAGGTGTGTTCATAGTCGGTCGTGTTCCCGAACTTTGCACAAACTACTCGCAAGTTTCTCCTCATAAAAGTCAGGTCAAAAGTGCGCGGAAGGTTACACACAGAGGCAAAGTTGCGAAGAGCCGAGAGGAAGTCTGTAGACGAAAGATATTTTCAAAGACGACTCGGAAATTGCCCGTCCAATTGAATCGCAAACAATATGAAAATTTGTTCGAGAGTTTTGATTATACAAAGGAGGCAACGTAGACGGCAGAACCGACCGAGCTTTCGTGAGTAGAAAAGAGAAGGATGTTCTTACTGGCGCTTGGAAACAATGGGCCAAGATCAGACTTGCAAAGCG
>CAKNWW010321736.1:963-15630 GCA_932074435.1 Andricus kollari | reverse complement strand
TAAATGTTTTTAAAAATTCAATTTATTATAACTGCATATTTATAATGTATTATTTATAATTATTTATAAAAGAAAATAACCATACAGAATATTTAGGCAATGCGCGGGGCCTCCGATCCACTTGCCACAGTCCTGGAATAGAAAAAGGCAGATCTACTCCTCAAATGTTTTCTTTCTTTCTAAAGCCCATTTCAAAGCTCCCCACAGCGTTATCGGTCCATTTCTATATGTCGATGAAGCGAACACGGCGACTACAGGTGCAGTCCTATGTGGGCAGAAAACGTCGGTATAAAGCAGAAACTCATGAGAGTGAAAGAGACGGACATATCTATTTGTCTCTGTCACTCTTACGAGTTTCTGCTTTACGCCGACGTTTTCTGCCCAAATAGGACGGCACCTTACGTCTCACGACAAGAAAAATAGGCTATGTGAGGTATTTTTTGATATTTACGCATGCGCACTGAAAGTTTCCATTCGGACGTACGTGGTAACAAAGATATCTTTGGTGGTAATATACGCGTAGAAAACCACGTATAATACGTGGAGTATTATACGTTACCAACCCTGCCCAACCCACGTCGTCTGCTTCTACTTTTACCGGCCTTGTTGATTGTTGACATCTGACATTTTTATCTTGATACATATGTAAACTTGTAGGCTTACATACAATTTTATAATTTACCTAATGCAGTGGCATATGCTGTCTGGAGTTATGTTTATTGATGTAATATGTAATACTAGACAAATTTAAAAAATGTGAATATTGAATAAACTATAAAAGTGTTCATTACTGTAGGTATTGAATGTGCCTTAAATTTCAGTAGAAAAGTTTCTATATTTGATTACATTAAATACATAGAGTGAAATAATTTTTTAACTAATATAAGGAGCAATGTTGAAACGAGATTGGAGAAAATCCTTGCGAACGCCGCACGTTTATAAAGTAGGAAGTAGTACCTTCAGGATTCAAAAACAATTTATAGTTTGTATTGTGATATTCGCAGGGTTGTCATTTATATACATTTTCCCTTCCATGTTCAATGCAATTTGTTTTCATCCTGTTGATTCTTCTGTACCTTTGTGTCGTTTTTACAAATATAACAAAACCTATCCTATTACGAAACCCGTTGAAAGAACAAACGGTGTCTACTATAAGATAGCAATAATTAGTGACCTTGACGAGCGATCAAAAAATTTACAAAAAAAAGATGAGTGGTATAGCATTTTCAAAACAGGACATCTTCTGTGGATACCTTTAACAAACACACTCTCTGTAACGTGGGATAATCAAGACGTTATTTTATCATCATCATTCGCCATGGCAGGACGTGGTATGGAGTTTTCGGAACTGGTCACTTTCGATGGACATCTACTAACCTTTGACGATAGAACTGGAATCGTTTATTCTATTGAGGAAAGCCAAATATATCCTTGGGTTATTCTAATGGACGGTAATGGAAAAAGTTCAAAAGGTAAGCAAATCAGTTCACATTTAAAAAAAAGGAATTTCTACCAGTAACTGTAAAAGCACTGAACGTTCCGCGGGAACATTTGGAACGTGTAAAATGTGCGCCGCTTAGAACCTTCCAGTGGGATGTTCCACTGGGACCTGAGGGGAACCTTCTGTTATTGTTATTTTTAACAACAATGATCTCGTAAACCCGTAAGAGAGAGATAAAAATGGATGTCATTTCTGAGTTTTGAGTACCGCATATACTATATACTATAATATGATATCCATATTATAAACTGACATCGATTTGGACCTATCACTTACGGTTTACGCGATATTTATTGATAATAACTATAACGGTAATTTATGTTTGGAGCGTTCCAGTGTAACGTTTCCAAGCGGCGGACATTTTACACGTTCCGGAAACGTTCTAGGAACGTGCCGTGCTATTAGGGAATGGTATGGAAAAAATATTGTTATTCGTACCACTATTGAGACATCGCCGCCCTAGAGTTATACTATGCCATGTCCACTTTTTGAAAATTTGGAACCATTGTTTTTGGGCTCAGTAAGTATTAAACTTTGCTTCTAAATAAATTTTCCTCTGAAATTTTCTCGCCAAGCTGTTGCAGTTAATAATTAAAGTATTGAAGTTAGTTAAAAGTTAGAATTATATTACGTCACATGTATTCGTATTAATTCCTGTTGAATCCAGCGAAGACGATTCCTAAAAACCTAGAAATAGGAAAATTTCATAATTCAGATAGCCTTTTTGACTTTCGTACATTACGTACATTATTGCTGCACATTATTACATCTAAATATTCCAAATTCCGAATATTCCATTTGCCCAACTCTCATTTGTAATTACTATAATAAGTCCTTTATAAAATTCCTTTTTCTATGGTAAAAATAATACACTATGAAATATAAATTGCACTCAGCTGGACTGAATGATGAAAAGCTATAAGAAGCGTCACTTTGATCGATTTCCATATTCACAATAAAAAAGAAGGTTTACACACAATGAGAAAATAAATAAATTAAAAAGGTGTTAATAATTTTGATGAAAATTTTAAAAAGGGATTCAAATTAATGGCGGCCAATTACTGTAAATCACTCAGCCCTCCCGGTACGTGACCAATACAATAGGACCATAATATGACCGTTGCATCACTCTGAGTGCCGGTTAAGTGCCAAAATCAGCACACACAGTCACTGAAACGGCACTGGCGGCCCAGTGTCCTACTAAAAAAATAGTCAGGAATCGTCAGAAAAAAAGTCAGGACTTCTGACCATTTTCCAGAATTCATGAGAAATGTTCAGAAGTCGTCAGAGCTTGGGTTCGAAGGATAATCCTTTTATTAGGGGTCCAAGAATAGAATGCCATAAAACCTAATCCCTGTTATATTTCCCAGGTTATTTATATTTATTTATGCACATTCTCTTTTTACTTATATTTACTGATTAATATTTATATATCAAATGACTGAAGAAGAATCTGAAAATTTTGTCCGTTTTGACGTACCTCTTTCTCTTTATTAGATACATTATATTTATCCTAATTTTAAATTTAGTAGGGAAATTTTTAGGTATCTGAAATCGTCGAAACCCGTAGATTCTGAATTTCTAACTTTTGAATCTGTATATCAGGGCTCACCAAAAGGCAGTTGGCGACTGCAAATACTGACAGTGGCAGTCGCGAGACTAGGTCAAACAGGCCCGAGAACAGGACCTCTTAAATCTCTTCGTTCGACTGGTCCCTAATCCTTCACGGTAAATTACAGTTTGAAATGGAAAAATGAAATGTATTGTGAATACAAGTAGAAAAAAATCAGACCCTTCGGTGTGAACAATGAGCCGCAACGAGCCGTGACCGTACCGACTGTAACCCTTTCCAGGATTCCTGGAAATCGAAGAAAAAAATGACAGAAAAAATTGCTGGCAGTCGTGCACTTGTCGTGGCAGTCAGCACCTGCTGAAAGTGGTGAGCCCTGCTGTATATGCAACAATGAAAAAAAATAATTTTCAATTTTTAATCCTTTTGGGTTGGCCTACCTGCGGTCCTAGCCGATGAGCTACCTGATAGGATGTGAATAAGCATATCTTCAGAAATAGTGAGACTCGTCAGGAATGGTCAGGAAGTTCAGGAATCTTCAGATCTCGATAGCGAATAGTCAGGCTCTTGCGTAGTGATCGTGGTACAACGTATCTTAAATCCTGACCCACTCGTTTATAGAGGTTACCTTCATGTAGTTCATAGTTCAGGGTTTCTCCCTTCTCGCGTTTAGTCCTTTCATCTTCACTTCACTTCCAGATTTCACACTTCTTACGTAGCTCGGCGTCAGCATATTGAAACATCACAATTTCATCTTCCTTGGACATTGCGGTGTACATCAACAACTGATCCACAATTGGTTCTTCTTCGGGTTCCTGAACAGGGGCTCGACTCAGTGCGTCCACATGTGCTAACTTTACGCCAGGGCGATGCACGATATCGAACTCGTACTCATTCAACCAATTACTCCATCTTGCTACTTGCGAGTCCTTTGTTTTGTGAGTGTTGAGGTAGACCAACGCTTGACAATCTGTGATTATTGTAAATTTTATGTTGATCAACATCGGACGTAAACGATTTACCGCCCATATTATGGCCCTCAGTTCCAATTTGCTTGAGTGATAATTTTTCTCAAAATCACTGGTTCGTCGACTCACTGCGTAAACCATGTGTAGCTTCGTGTCATCTCTATGTTGTAGTAGCATTCCCGCCAAGCCTTTCAAGCTTGCATCCGTATGAAGCTCCGTCTATCTTTGAGGGTCGAACATTTGAACAATAGGCTTTTGTGCTATGACTCGCTTAAGGTCTTCAAAGGATTGCTTTTTTCCGCTTCCCAGCAGAATTCGACGTTCGGTTTAAGTAGGTCAAACAATGGTCCGGCTCTCTCCGCAAACGACGGTACATATCGACGAAAGAATCCGATCATTCCCAAAAATCTTCTTATTTCAGTTGCATTTTCCGGCGAGGGAAATTCCAAAATCGCACGTAACTTTTGTTTGCCCTGTTCGATTTCATCAGCCGAAATCTCGAATCCTAAGTAGGTTACCCTTTCCATCAAAAACTGACACTTCGATAAGTTTATGGTCAGGCCGGCTTTCTTCAGAGCCTCTAATACCATAATAAGTCTTTCTTTCAGGTCTTCCCAACTTTTCCCAGGAATCAGGATATCATCCAAGCAGAAGAGAATTAAGTTATCTTGAAGTGGTCCAAGTACCTTCTCCATGAGCTTCGAGAAATAGAATGGGGCATTAGTTAGCCCAAACGTCATCTTTGTAAATTCAGCAGTATTTGTTGGGGTAATCATTGCCGTTTTATGCCGGATTTCTTCATCCAGAGGAATGTGCATATATCGATGCGCTAAATCCAGGGTAATAAATAGGGTATTTCCACTCAGTAACGACAGATGATCATCGATATTTGGTAAGGGGAAGTTCATTCATTCCGTTTGTGCGTTTAACTTCCGATAGTCAATAACTAAACGTGGTTCAACATTCTTCTTTCGTGCCAGCAGAATAGGAGTAGCGTATGGTGAATTGGTTTCGACAATCAATCCTGCCTCCTTGTATGTGCTAAAGTTTCGATCAATCTCTTTACGCTCCTTGTCACTGGCTCGATGCGGACGACAATAAATAGGTTCGCTTCCAGGCTTCTCGGTAATTTTCATGTCGATTAAATTTGTGCATCCTAAGTCAAACAAATTGCGGCTGACTGTTACTCAATAATCATTCAAAACATACACCAAATCCTTAACTTCTTCCTTAGGGCGATTTTCTCTTATATTAATTTCGGATACCTTCACTGCTGGTCTATCTTGTGGTTTCTTCATTTCCTGCGGATTAAAAATTTCGTAACGCTCTGACTTACTCGCTGGTTTCTTTCCAATAGAGCCTAAATTGAAAATGGGTAGAAGAAATTCTTTGTTTGAAATTATTGTGGAAATAAGGTTCATTGAGTGAGGTGGTATTACGTCATTTTTGACGATAGTCAACTCTGAACCAAGACTCACTGCTGCGGATGCCTCACTGAATGGATGATCTTGACGTTCCTTGAAGCTGAGTTCGTTTCCTCTCGTTGTATACACCACATAAGGAAGCTCCGTGTAACTCCGTCCTATCAAAATTGGGAGAGCTTGAGAATCGTCTGGTACTATGCGCACAGGTACCTTTGCAGCTCTTACTCCATCCACCGACACTTGAACTTTTATAAATCCTGCGGAAGTCACCCGAAAATGAGCGTTTCAGTTCCATTGGCTCTCGAATTACTTCGTATCCTCCAGTTAATGTTGCTGTTGCCTTTATCGTGCACTCTGAGCTGTCAGCATCAATGAGTGCATTCTATGGAATTCCATCGATCTCTACCTCTTCAATATACTTCATTATTGAATTGTTCACTTGACCGTCGACCTGATTAATTCCTTGGCTGGTTGTCTTTGCCGAAGCTTTTGGACAATGCCTCTGAGTATGCCCAGTCTGTTGACAGATGCGGCATCTTAATTCCTTTAATGGATCCGGGCAATTTCGGGAAAGATGTCCATATTTTTCACAATTATAACATTTAGGTTCGCCAGCGTCATTACGGATCCACATTCGAGGTCTCACCTTTTTCTTTTTGTTCCGTCTGCTCTGTTCGTCTAGTGTTTGCCGTTTTCGTGGTTTTGGTCCTTGTTGTGTCACCGGAATTTCGAATTCTTTCTCTCCTTTGTAGACTCAATTGTTCCTGTTATTGAATATCGTGGATTAATTCTTCCAAATCTTGATGCTTTTTCGTTGCCAACATCGATGCTAAGTCTCTTGACCAGAGTCCAATCAGCAGTTGTTCCTTAGTGCCTTTAACACTTAATCCTATCTCGTGACATAAACGTGCCTTCTACATACAATAGGCCATTATTGATTCGTTTTTATTTAGAAATTTGTCTGTCATTCTTCGCCACTTCGCCAAAAGTCCTTCCGCCCTGATAAACATGTTCTCAAATGCTGTTTGGAATCCTTTCCAATCCTGAATTTCCTTCGATCGCATTCTAAACCAGTCCAAAGCTGCTCCTCGAAGATGAGCCCAAACCGTCTCCAACATGAAACTCTCCGGCCATTTATGTAACTTCGCCATTTGATTGACGTTATCGATGCACTCTCGTGCTTTTGTGCCACCTTTTTCTCCATCGAAGACTTCAATAGCTTTAGTCAGATCCGGCATAATGTGGAAGGAATCCTCACGTGTATTCGTCTTTCCAGAGCTCGCTTCTGGAGTAAACTCGCGCGATTCCAATCTTCCGATTACACGTTCAAACGCTTCATCACGACGACGATTTTCCTGAAAAATTTTATCCAACATCACACCAAGAGCTTCTGCTCCAAATCCACCTT
The DNA here is from genome assembly GCA_932074435.1 of Andricus kollari. Classification (NCBI taxonomy): domain Eukaryota; kingdom Metazoa; phylum Arthropoda; class Insecta; order Hymenoptera; family Cynipidae; genus Andricus; species Andricus kollari. The sequence continues at coordinate 8,759 of CAKNWW010321736.1, read as the reverse complement.
GAGAAGTTCCCCCAGGGTTGACTCTCGATCAATTCCGTTATGACCGAAATTACCGTAATTTGCTTGGTGTTCGAAATTGCCTTGATTAACGTAATGTTGTGACTTTCGTGACTTCCGCGAATTTCTCGGATTCCGTAATTCTCGAAATTTCTTTGATTATCGTAATTTCCGAAGTTGCAATGAGTCGTAACTATTCGTTCACCTTCATACGCGGTTCTTTGAATACCAGCTCTATCGGTCAGTAAACGTCTTTCTTCGAAAAATGCATTCGCATTTCCATCTTAAATCACGTCAGAGACTGTACGAATATCATGTCGCGAAATTCCGAGCTGATTCGCGACGGATCGATTATTTGGATTTACGCGCGGCATTGTATTTTGATTTCCACTGAAACCCGCTCGTAATAGGTTAGGTTCACTTTGTGACACTTCTTTATGCGTATCCGGCTGTATCCGGTTCACTCTAGCACCAGCAGGCGCTCCAGCTAACAATAACGATCGACTTGTCTCGAATCTGTCACGATCGTATGGCGGGTCGTTCGATTCGCCGCCGCGCCAATCGTCCGCACGGCTGTCTCTGTTACCGCGAAAACAATTGTCCGCACTATACATCGAACTGCCCTCCGATCTGCCACCAGTTTCACCTATGTTACCTCGCACAACGCTGATAATTCTGGTTCGTTTTCGCTCGTTTCACCTGTTCGTTCCGCTGTGTTCCCGGTTCCATTCCGAGTTCAGCCGAAATCACTCGAACACCTCCGAGCAAAGAAATTGAAAAGATAGACTCCCAATTTGATCGATTTTGGGCCTGATCAACCGATCAAACACACATACACTTGCACATGAAGCACAATGCTTCCAAAACACTGCAATCCCAAAAATTCTCATAAAATCCAGTCAAAGTCCTCTCAGAAATGCGTCGAAAATTCACACACAAAATCCGTTTATCACTCGTGGCACTTAATCTATCCCACTTCTGAAATGTTGAAACTCTAATTCGCTCTCGCCCAGGACACAATAAGTACACCGATTTTCTCATTTTAATTTGGTTTTAATGACAATGAACAAACTTTACAGACCGCTCATTTCGTACACGTCCTCCCTCGATCGCTCTGTCACCAACCCTCTCCTCGCTTTCTCCTTCCGGTTCACGAACTGAGCATTCATTTTCCAAGCATTCCTGTACATTCAACTTCCGGTTTTCAATTATAACTTATAAAAATCGAACACTTTAAGAACACATTAAACTTAATATTTGAGTCTTTAACACTGCGTATTAAAATATCACCCGTTAGAAAGTCATTTTACGCGACGCACATCGCAGAAAGCAAAGAGAACGAACACCCGTTTATAACATAGAATGGGGACTGCCTGCCAATCACGGCACAGCCCGCTCGGTCCGCACGGAGAGGCAGTCGACCGGTAGACATTTCCCATTCGTTTCTTCACTCGCTTCTCGAGGCTCCAAGCGGTCGCTCGGGTTTTCTGCCCCCAAGGAGAGCAGTCTTAGGTACGATTGTGTTAGGTTCAGCGCTATAGGATTTAATTACCATGAACACAAGCTATTCATGTCAGTAAAGTGACAATTTTCTGATCAGGAATGAGCAGAGAGGTTACGTGCTTTGCTCATTGCCTTTTTTAATTAATTTTAAACTCAATTTAAATTCCTTTTTTTTTTTACTTTTTCTTTCATTCGTTGGGCTCGCCTCGAAAATCCCTTGGCTCGTTAGCATCCTTTTCCAATCCGGGAAATTGTTTAAACCTGTAATTGTCTTTCGTTCCTCTGGTGAGACTCGTCCCACCTAGGGCTAGTAAGACTGTTGCGGATCAAGACTTTTTCTTTTAAAAAAATTCCTTTTAACGTAATTAACACGTTTTATCTCTGTTTCTTGGGAGTAGTCCTTACAACTCACTGGCCTCATTGGTCAGTTTGCATAAAAAAAAAAGTTTTGAAAAATCACACAGCAAATTAAAAATTAAAGGTAAATTAAAAATAAAGCCAAGTGCTCACCCACTAAAAGTACGCAAATATCTTATGAGTTTCAACATTCTTCTGAATAAAAACAAATGGGTTCGCAGCACTGATTCTCAGGCTTACAATCAATGAATGTAAGACTGAGATTTGCCAGAGAATCAAAAAAATGTTCTACCTAGCTGAGAAAACATTAAAATATATCAGAAGATGTAACTTCTTACCATAAAAGTTCATGGGTAGTATACTCAACTATAATTATAATGAGATGTAAAGTTTCTTCTTCCTTTCTTTGTTCACAGAATAGAAGTTAGTTTATTTGGTTGCTGGAATACACATCGTGAGTGAGCATTTTATTTTTTTAAATTCATGTTTTACTTTAAATTTAAATCCGAAAGAGTTCTGTGATTCCACCTTCGGGAAACCTGGAAATAAAGAAAAATATTTCCACATATTGTTGCCTTAAACGATTTTTAAAACAATATTAGTGCCTACTTAATATTCTCATCAACAGAATAAAGTAACAGCAAACGCGAAATGTAACAATACCTAATTTCCTATAGTATTTTCAGTCAAACATTATTTTGTGCAGTTATTGGAGTAAATCTGTTTTTTTTTAGTGTCAATATAGAAATGGAGCCAAGTGATGAAATATTTGAAAATATTCGAAAATTGAAGTTTATTTGATTAATTTGTTGAAAATTCAGAATTCTGTGAATGCTTTTGAAGTTTGTGAATTCTTTTGCACTCTGTGAATTCTTCTTAATTCTCTAAATTCCTTGAATTCTTCTTAGTTATCTTAATTATTCCGCTATTCTCTGAATGCTTCCCAATTCTCCTTATTCTTTTGAAATCCTCTACATTTTTTTTGAATATTTTTGATTCTGTAGAATTCACACGAATTCTACAGAAATTTTAAAGTTTTTTTTTCTTAATTGTCTTGAATTCTTTACAAAATACCAGGAATTGATCTGAATTTCTGAAAGTCTTTTGTATTCTATGAACTTTCCTGTATTTTTTGATAATTTTTTATTTGTCTGAATTCTTTTGAATTCTGTGAAACATTTTAAATTCTATGGATTCTTTTGTATTATCTAAATTTTTTAAAATTATCTGACTGTATTTTGAATTCTGTGAATTCTTTTGAAATCTGTGAATTCTTCGGTATTCTCTGAATTCTTTTAAGTTCTCTAAATTCTTTTGAATTCTCTGAATTGTTTCGAAATTTTATGAACTATTTTAAAATACTCTGAATTCGTCAAATTCTAACGATATCACTGCATGTTATAAAAATGTTCTTTAATTATCTTGAAATCTTCAGAATACACCTTGAGTTAGTTTAAACTCCTTCTTTTGAATATTTTCAATTCACCTAAAATATTTAGAGTACACGTTGAATTACTTTAACTTTCTTCGAATATTTTGAATCCTGTACAATGCTACAGAATTCTAAACACTTGAAGGAATTCAAAATAATTCAACACGTATTCTAAAGATATCGAAAGAATTCAGAAAACTGAAAATGAATTCAGAAGATTATTTGAATGCAAAATATTGTAGAGAATTTAAAAGAATTCAGATAATACGAAAGAATTGTAGAAATTCAAAATAACTAATGGTGTACTGTAAAGGTTTTAAGAGAGTTCAAAAAAACTTCAAAAGAAGTCGAAGGAGTACATGTGGATTCTAGGAATTCCTTTAAATTCCACAGAATTCAACATACTCGATGGAAGTTGAAATAATTCTACGTGTATTCTAAAGATTTTAAGAGAATTCAGAAAATTAAAAAGATCTGAAGGAGTTCAAAATAACTTGAAATGTATTGTATATTTAATCTCTCCTATTTACGGGTTTGAGGGCCTCCGCTCCCTGTACATATATTTACATTTCGTCCTTAATCTTACTTAACCGCTGCTTATATTCTAATGTTTTGTAACACAGGGGGTTACTTGGCGGTATGGGTGACGAGGGCCTGAGTCGAGCCCGTCCGGGAACCCACGACGGGTCCCGAACGTGTAGCCGACGGCGGGACTCGCCGCTCAGACCGTCAGTTCCTCTCTGTGCTTGAGAACGTTCAGTGTTCTCTGTTGTTGTGTCAACTTTTGTGAACACCGCCGGTTTGTGGCCCATTCGTTCCCCACCCAGGATTATTCACTACGATCATCGTTTGGTGTAAGTGAAATACATGAGTTTATTATATAGCAACCCCCGGCCAACTTATTTGTGGACCCTTTTCTCTTGGTTCCCCGGTTTTTCCCCTTTCCTTCTTCCCTCCTCGGTCTTACCACGTAACACCTGGCGCCCAACCCAAAATCCCACACTCTTTCCTATTCCAAAATTCAAACCAGTCGAGAAAAGGGACAAGTTTTAAAATAGACAACTAAACTCCAAAACTCTACGACCCTACTCTTGAACATTACTTTCGAACTGTGGAAATTTTTGCATGCTAATTGATCCTGTCCTCACTGTATTTACAAAATGATCTATGTTTGCCTATGAATTATTATTTACATGTACTGATTTATATATGTATGTTTGTATGTGATTATGATTTTTGAGACGATGATTTTTGAGATTTTTGAGCATACGTGAATTTATATGTGCCCATTACCATTTATGTTATCACATTTGTGCCTATGATTTAATATTAAGTGACATAGTTCGCCGTGTCTAATATCACTACATATATACATGGGTGAAAATTAACTCTGCATTCGCGTATCTAAATTCAGATAAAATGAATTGTGAAAGTAAGAAACCAAGGGCGGAAAATTGTTCGAAATATTTTACTAAGGAAGATAAAGAAACCTGAAAAGAAAAAACCTAAAATTTTGATCCTAAATGAATGTCTCAGCCGTTAGACAAGGCAAACGGTTCAAGCGCGCAAGCAAGATCGCACGGGCAGCGGGCAATACACGCGAGTCGCGGCAAGGTCACGCGACGTATTTCATAAACAAAGGGTTCTACGACGAAAATAAAAATATTTTCGAACTCTCTAACCAATAAATGACAAATTAAAATTTTAATTAAAATTTATCGAACGAAATTAAAATTCAAAACTAGAAACCTACAGCGAACGAAAATACAGGGTGTCCCATTAATAAAAATTTAAACTCAAATTGGAGTAAATGAAACTCAGGTCAGGGACAATAAAAAAGATAATACAAAACCCTACAACTATGGAAAGCGACCACAATAGTCTAGATTTGGAAGGTGCCGCTGCACTTTCAAACCAAAATATTGATCGGACTAACGATAAATACAAAAGTAGGGGAGCTATCCCAAAAACAATGAACAGATCAATAGGCCGCGGTAGAGGGTTCACGCGAAATAACATGGAAACACCTAAAATAAATTATAGTTCAAACCAAAACAAATCAACTCAAAACACTCAGCACTCACACCAGGACATTACTCAAAATCAAAATAGAACCTTCGACCCCATTGACAATACACTCTTCTGGGATCATCAAGATCTACCAAACGTGGACGGACCGTTCCCTAGACACGAAATAAGATCAGAGATCAACAACGAAACATATCAACGCGATTCATTCCTAGAAAACAATACACGATTTATTTTAGAAACCAACGAATTATTAGAAAGCGTAGAATTTAACGAATTTATGAATCAACAAAAGGAGAGATTCTTCAAAGAAAGGGCAAAAAGGGCAAATAATTTAGGAAGTAGATTAGACCCGCCGGCAAATAGCTCATTCGAAAACAGACAGAAAATAATTGAACCAAATGTCAGGAAAAATAAAAACGAATCTCATAACAGACAATCCGTCCAATTTAATTTAAGAGACAAATTTCAAGAAACTAATCAACCTGCATACAATAATATTGAAAACCGTAGTAGATTGAGGAATAACAATTTAAAATTAAATAACTCAGACGACAGCGAAACATTACAAGACAGAATAAACTCAAAACAAAACAGACGACATAGACTCTCGACAACAAGGGAAAGGTCAAACAGACATTCTGGAATCCACACAAATAACACAGATACTGACAGCGAACCTGAAAATAATTTAAATGACGAGACAATTCCAGCAACTTATTTTCCTTTCGGAATGATCCAAACACCCTTTCAAATCATGAGTAATTGGCCAATTAACTTCCGAAATACCAAAGACGATAGTCCCGCGCATTTTCTCGAAGAACTAAAAAGAATCAAAAGGGGTTATAAAATAAACGACCGTGACATTCTAGAAAATTTAGACGCGCTACTAATCGAAGATGCGAAAGATTGGTGCGAAATAAACAAAAATTCCTGGAGGCATTTATCTGACTTTTTCGAAGATTTCAAAAATGCTCATATTGATAAAAGATTTTGAGAGGAAATAAGACAAAAAATTAAATTCTGTAACCAAAAACGGACACAAGACATTCACTCATACCTGACAGAAATCAGAAAATTATTTACAAAATTATACCCTAGAAAATGTCGCGAATGGGAATTACGTAGAGCCTATGAAAACCTTAGAATCGAATATAAAATGTATATAAAAAGGAAGATTTCGAAACTTTTGAACAACTAGAGAACTTAGGGAAAGAATGGGAAACTGAGTTAGCCAAATCCAAAATTCGAGGGCAAGTATTACAGATTACCGAACCTAAAACAGAGGAAAAAATAGAACAAAAACGCAATGGCAGTATTAGGGATAAATATAATCTGGATGACAAAAAGGAAAATGAATATGGTCAAAATAATAACAAAAACGGATATCAAAACCCAAATTACCAGGTTAGAAACCAATACAAAAATCGATTCCCATTTTCACCATTTGGACCTCCATTCCAACCTTTTCCAAATCAATATCCACAAAATTTTAGACATAGATTCCCATCTGGTTCTCACTCAAATCATCAACCTAGATCCCAAAACTACAGACCCAGATATCCCTACAATACCTATAATCAAATGTTACCGATTCGGATAAAGATGAAAAAACGGAAACACGTTTTCATCTAATGACAAAATTCGAAGATAATTTATTTCGAATTTTGGTAGATACAGGTGCCACACATTCGTATGCTGGCAAGGAATTGCTGGAAAAAATCCAGAATTCAAAATATTCAATATTTGAATCCGTTGCGCGAAAATTAATGGTCGCAAATGGAGAAACAGTAGATATATTAGGACAGGTAGTGATTCCAATTATAATCGGAAATAAAAGGAAACACTTAATGTTTAGGTTAGTCCCAAAATTAAAATCCGTAGGTATTTTGGGAACAGACATGATAAAATCCTTACGGATGACCCTAGACTATGACTCAGAAACTTGGTGGTTACCAGGGAGTCCCCCTATACGCTATCCTATGGAAGCACATCCAAATTCATTACCCCTCCCCATAACTGAAAATAAAACTAAACCTGACATTAAACTAAAAGAGAATAAGAAAGTTAAAAAGGAAAAATTTAGAGATAAACCAGCGATTAAAAAAGAAGAAATGAAGAAAATAAATGAAAAACCGAAATTCGGAGGTAGTATTAACCTCAAAAGTACAAGGGAACTTAACAAAAGTAGCCCAACTCTAAAAGATAGCGAAATCCCCCTAGTACCTATCAATCCTAACCTATCCCAAAAAACAAAAAACGCCCAAATCCCAGTAACCATTCCCACGAAAGATATTCCAAATCTAATGAGCATCCCTACGAGCAACAAATACCAACCCCTAGAGAGCATCCCCACCCACGACACTAGCGACGACTCAAGCACACAAGATTCATTTAGTTTAAGTAACCCGAAAATTAGGAGGAAAAATAAGGAAAATGAGTCAGGAAAAATCTTTGATAATAGTAAATACGAGGACAA
>CAKNWW010321731.1:0-13774 GCA_932074435.1 Andricus kollari | reverse complement strand
CCTTTTTTCACCTGAAGATCATTTCCACCACCCGCTTCGAACCAGAACCCTAAATAACAAAATTCCTCCACCATTTCCCCATTTATCTTCCATCCATACTTTACTTCATTCTTTCTCTTCCTGAAACATACTATCTTTGTCTTCGTCACATTAATTGTCAGGTCTTTCTCCCTCACATACTCTTCGAATCCTTTCATTAGCAAGCTCATTCCACTTTCATCCTCTGCCAGAAGCACCACATCGTCCGCGTACGCTAACGAGTATATTCTTTTATTTCCTAGAGCTGTACCCCCTTTACCTTTCTTTTCCATTTTCTCTTCTAGGCCTGCTAACAATATGCTAAACAACGGACTTAGCGGGCACCCTTGCCTGAGACCCCTCCCTGTCCAGAACTCCTCTCCTTTCTGTTCCCCGATCCTCACCCTTGTCTTCGTCTCCGTAAGGACCTCTTTTATCCTCTCAATCAACTCTTCGTCCACCTCCCTTTCTTTCATTGCCTTCCACAAAACTTTCCTATTCATAGAGTCGAAAGCTGCCTTAAAATCTACGAAGAGTGCGACCAGTTTTCCTTTTTTCTGTCCCGGGTTTCTGTTGACTAGATAATTTAGAACGAAAATGTTGTCCACTGTTCCCATCCCCTTCCTGAATCCTGTTTGATTGTGTGGAATACTTCCCTTCTGTTCTACCTGTTCTTCTAATCTCTTCCTAAGCACCTCCGCGTAAATTTTATATGTTACTGGCATGAGAGTGATTCCTCTATAATCTTCCACTTGTCTACCCCCCCCCCCCTTCTTCATTAAGGGAACTATCAAACCTCTTCTCCACTCCTTCGGCCATCCTTCCCCTCTCCATACTCTATTACATGCGTCCCAAATCTATTCTCTAACCCTTTATCAGCCAAATTTCAACGCTTCATTCTCCATCCCATCCTCTCCTGCCGCCTTGTTTCTTTTCAACTTCTTAATTGCTTGATTCACCTCCTCTCTGGACACCTCATTCCCACCTTCCATTCCTCCCTCCTTCATCTTTCTACCTTCCCCCCTCACCTTGCTATCCACCCCTCCTAGCAATTTCTTGAAATATACCGTCCATTCATCCATACTTATCTCTTCATTGATTCCTTTCCATCCACTCGTTTCTCTATTGATCACCTCCCATTCTCTTCCTTCCTTTATTGCTTTCTCTACCTCCTCCATGTACCTCACCTTCTCCTCCTGTCGTTTTACATCCAGATATTTCTCGTGTTCCCTTTTTCTTTTATTATACTCTTTTCTGTCTATCTCTCCTCTTCTCCAACTCTTTAACGATAACTTCATACGCTCTTTACTCTTTACACATTCCACATCCCACCATCCTCTCTTCTCCCTTCTTTCTTCCTCACTTGGCCTAATTTTTTCCACTATCTTCTCTACCCTTCCCCTCATCTTACACAACATCTCATCCACGCCTCCCCCATCTGCAATCAAAACATTCTCTTCATCCATTCTTTCCGTATATTCTCTTAGCTTATCAACTCCCCATCTGCTCATCTTTGCTTTTTTCCCTGTCGCTCCCTACTTCTTCCTTCCCTCTCTTCTCCAATTTCCGCATTTCAACGTTGCAATGACCGGAAAGTGTTCTGACCCTATTTCCTTCCCTACTTCTATTCTTTCCAACAGCCTCCTTATCCTTTCCTCGGCCAGAATGTAGTATATTACTGTTTACCCTTTTCCTGCAAATGTAATCTCGCCTTCCTCATCCCCATCCGAGTTCCCATTACAAATGAACCATCCTGCTTCTCCCAGGATTTCCAACAGAGTCCTACCGTCCTGGTCCACCTGTTTGTGTTTCGATTTTCTCCTGAAAGTCTCACTCTCTTCATCCCATATTTCCCCTTTCTGTTCCCTTTTCAACGCATTCAGATCACCTCCTATCAACACTAATTCTTCATCCTTTTTCGCCACCCACTTCCTAATCGCACTCCAAACTTCTTCTCCTATAAATGCAAACTATCCTCACCTTTCTTCTTCCTATCTTCACCATTCTCGTCATTACTCCATCTGTTTCCTTTAAATTCCATTTCTATTCTCTTTTCTACCGCCAATTCATTTCTTACTCCTGACACCATACCCCCTTTCTTTCTTCCCTTTATCTTCTCTTTCTTTGCCTCTTGCATCTGCCACATATAACCCTTGGGTAACTTCTTCTTTACCTTCTTCCAATCCTTCTCAACTACCCAGGTTTCACTCAACATCACTACATCCCATTTCTTCACCTCTTCCCAGAATCCTTCATCTTTATTCATTATCCCCGATACGTTCCAAAACGCTACTCTCACTTCTTTCTTTTTTCCTTTCTCGCTTCTTTCGTCTTTACGTCCCCTCCCTACTCTTGTGGAAACCCCGTCGTTCCGGTTTCTCCTTTCCTTTCACCCTCTAAGGTTTCCAGAACCTCCTCCCTTCCCCTAGTCTCCGCTTCTTCCCTTCGTCGCCGTGGACCCTCCCTATACACTTCACTTAAGTTTTCTTTCTCATTATCCCATATCCACACATTCCCATTTATCCACATCCTGTCTTTCCCTATCCATACCGTGTTCCCTTTCACTCTTTCATTCCATGCTCTCTGTTTTATCATCCACTTTCTTCTTCTTTCATTCCACATCATATCCTCCTCTATCCTTTCGTCCCTCCCCTTTAAAGCTTTATTTTTTTTCAAGATATCAACTTTTTCTTCCTCACTTCTCACTTTCACTATGTATATACGCGATTTACCTTCATTCTTCCTTCCCACTCCATTTACCTCTTCCACGTGCACTTTTGCCCCAATTTCGCCCATCAACTTTTCCACTTCTTCTCTTCCTGATTCACTATCCACTTTCATTCCTCTGATCACTATATTTCTACTTCGTTTCGTCTTCTCTTCTACTACCATTTTTCTTTCTAACTCTCTCAATCTTGTCCTCATTCTCACATTTTCTTGGCTAACGTTCTCATTCACTTCTTTTATTCTCTCTGCTTCTCTTATCCCGTCATCCCCTTTCTTTATATCCTCAGACTTACATTCTAGCTTTCTCACTCTTTCTTCCAATTTCTCCATATCACACTTTCTCTCTTTCTCACTGATACTTTGCTTTTTCTCAATATCCTCCAACTGCTTCCAAACCTTATCTTTTTCTTGCCGCCACACCAGCTCCCATTCTTCCCACTTCTCTCTAACTTTCCTTATTTCCTCGCAAACATCATCCCCTTGCTTTTGCATGCCAATCAGACTTCGGTTCGTTTCCTCTCAAAACCCTTTGATGAGATTTTCCAGACTCTCTAGATCCACTTTCCCTTTAACCTTATTCCTCTCCGGTGGAGACTTTTTCTTAAATTTTTTCCGCAACTTCTCTTCTCCCTGCTCATCCCCCTCTTCTTCCCTTGATCTTTTACTGTCTTCCGTCTTGTCCCCCTCATCTCTTTTATCTGTAAGCCCTCCCCCCTGCCGCCATTTCTCAAAAAGCTGGGACTTTTCGATTTGAATTTTTCTTTCTATTTCCCATTACAAGGAACGACAAAACTCCTGAAACACCCCGATTGTTTATGTCAGTAAAATCAGCTGGATGCCCTGAATCAGCAATAAAGAATATAGTTATTTAGTCATTTATTTGCGAAAGTCCCAAGGGTAAATGAATATAAGCAATATGTATCATCAATTAGGCTATCCTCTACGTCTACACGAAATTAAGAGTTAACATAAAAAGTTTCGTGAAGACATATTAGGTTATGACATGACATCAAAATGAAAAATTTTCCGGTAGTAACTTGTGCTGATATTAAATAATTAGAACATATTCTTGCATTTCTTATTTGCGATTCAGTCAAGAAATCTCGTCGTATAGAATGTACCCATGGGCTTTTATCTTTCAAATCGAGCTCTCCATTAGATTCCCATTAGAATTTTATGAAAAGACACACATTTTACCCTTACGGCCTTATTTATGCAACCAACCATAAATAAAGAGAACACGATTTTGTGTGTAACGATGCGTTACTACACTATATACATAGATATAGTCAGTCGTAACGCACCGCTACCGTACGCAACGTACTACAGTGCGTGCCGACACCGAGCCACACCACCGCTCTGTGAATGCTACCACGCATGCGCCTCCCACCACTGACCAGCCAGACCACGTCGTTAAATACAGCGTGCAGTAGCACGATCGAGGAGTTCGCTGCTTGCAGTGATCTCAGCGGCCTCGCCGCTCACGGGAGCCTAGTTGCCCCAGAGTGCTGCGACCCGCAAACCATCCTCCTCCTGCTCCTTTTCCAGCACATGCTAGCCTGATCGTGGGTTAACGGGCTCCCCCGTAGCCCACCTTCGGGAGACCTAGTGTGATACTCAGGTGCCCCTGATGTCGCCCTAGATCCAGCAGATGCCTCCTGCTCCTTTTCCAGCACATGCTAGCCTGATCGTGGGTTAACGGGCGCCCCCGTAGCCCACCTTCGGGAGACCTAGTGCGATACTCAGGTGCCCCTGATGTCGCCCTAGATCCAGCAGATGCCTGCGGCTCTCGTTCCAATAGACGCTAGCCTGATCGTGGGTTAACGGGCGCCCCCGTACCCCACCTTCGGGAGACCTAGTGCGATACTCAGGTGCCCCTGATGTCGCTCTAGGTCCAGCGCAAGAACACAACGCCTTACAGACCCCAAACCAACCCTGTCGCTCCCTACTGTTATGAGTTCCCCAGCCTGAAACCCACCTAAGCGCTATCCGAAGCACACCGTCCGTCAGGTGGGGGTACCAAGAGTCCCCAAGCCTGAAACCTGAATCTAGCCGCCACCCGAGGCGCACCAACCGTCAGGTGGGGGTCACGTAGCTCAGATATGTCAGGGGAGCCAAAACGACAGGGATCTAATGCCGAGTTTATGTTTGTGCATTTCAGGGGGGAGTAGAGACGAATCACGACGCGTCATCGCCGACGACCTCGCCGACTTCGCCCATCATCCGACCCCCCTTCTTATTGTAACGGCTACATACACACGAACATGGTCGAACACACACACGCACGCACATACACACGTACACACCCCTAGTATAGCACACTGACACAACCACAACTGTACTAGTTTTTTTTAAGTTAGGTTACAATAAACAGATTTTTGTTACACCTAACACGTCTATCGAGTTTCTACTTTCGACCCCACACTAGACCCTGGACACGCTGAAGCGTCCGGCAGGGACAACGAAAGTAGGAGCGTTTCATGTGTAATATTTGATCGGCCATCTTAGATTTTTCCGATTATTGGAAATGCTCTATTAAAGAAAGAAAGGAGAATCGAGCGCGAATATGTAGTGATGTTTATATTGTCAATAGTCAAAAATATTAAATAATTAAATTTAAAAAAATCTATTAATAATTAAATATTAAATTATGTACCTTTTTGCCATGATCATTTGAAGGGTTACGAGGAAAAACGATCGGAGTCCACTTTTTTGTATAATAAAAAAAATGAGATAATCGTTTTAACTTACAGCTCGTTACAGATAGATTCGAAACGTAATTCGTAACTGAGAAGTTTGATCAAAGTTTCAGCAAAAAAAAAAAAGGTGAAAGATATCGTGTTTCGAGGAAGAACGATCAGAGTCCACCTTCAAGTATATGTAACTTGCTACAAGGATCAGAGTCCAGCAGTGGTCTGACCTAGTGATGCAATATCAATATCGAAAAATCGGAAATATCCATATTTTTCAACCGATAAATCGATATTTGATATAGATATCTTTATGGCCGATATATCGTTATCGTAAATATCTAAAAAAAAATATAGACCCCCTCTCTCATCCGAATGTTTTTTATTTAATATCGAAATATCGGTATTTCCACGTCAGATATATCGATATCGTAAATATCGATATTTTCTTTTCGATATTGCATCACTAAGTGGTCTCAATACGCGTTCCGTGCACTACTCTCTTACACTGAACCAGTGATATTCGCTTGTTGAAATAGCCATAAGTGGGTCACTGGTATCACTTCAGTGATAATTTCACTGACATCCAGATTTACTGGCAACCAGGGAGAATTTTACTTTCAATCAGTGATATGCCACTGACTATCAGTAACATTTTCACTGAAGTGATACGAGTGACACACTTCTGGCTATTTCAACCAGTAAATCTCACTGGTTCAGTCCAAGAGAGTACGGCGAATGTGCTTCAAAATCATTCGTTGTTTCCATTTGGTATTGTTAAATAAAGAGTTTAAGAACAAGAATATATAACTGATTACTTTCTTTTATATTTGTCGGTCCTGTGTAATAGATCAAAAATTTTTAATCGTTATTGTGGATAATTTACAAAAGGAAACGCTGATCGCTTTTCCCCGTGCCCCATGATTTAGGAGGACAAAACATGATATTCTGTAAAAAAAACATTTGCCAATTTTTATTTTTTTAATGGGCCAACTGCCCTGGCACATATCCATTTTGAAAACACCCCTAAATACCACCCTTCTTCTATGCAAACCGAAAAAAATTTTAATTAAAGGTAAGAATTTCTATATTTGCCAAATTAAAAGGCATCGATAATCTTTTTTTATTCCCCGAATTATAAACTGAGTGAGACATTTCAGAAAGACCCTTACAACCACCCTTATTGTATACACACCCGAAATGTTAAAAATGAAGAGTTAAAACTTCGATATTTGCCAATTAAAAAACGTCAAAAATATTCTTTGTTTCTGCCCCGAATTATAAGCTGGGTAAGGCATCAGGGTTGCTACGAAATCCCAACTTTTAGTGACAACAGTCACATAAATTTTTATATGAGGTCATCCACAAATTACGTAAGACGATTTGGGGGGAGGAGGGGTTCGGCAAAATCTTATATATATATATTACAACTATTGGAAAAAAGGGAAAGGGAAAGAAAATTAATAGAAAGATGGGAGATGATTGATGAATCAAAATATAATAAATGGTATAAGTTGATAAAAAAGGAAGGTGTACCAAAGTATTTAGAAAAGGGATGGGGAGAGAAAAGATGGACCAGAATAGCAAGATTTAGATTGGGAAACGAGGTAAGGGCCGGTATGTATTGCGAAAAGAAAGAGAACAGGAAGTGCAGAATCTGTGAATGGGAAGAGGAAACATGGCAGCATGTATGTGAAGGATGTAGGAGAGGAATGGAAGATAAAGGAAGCTGGCAAGAGCATGTCGTAAAAATTCTAGGAGAGCATGGTTTGGGGGAAGAGTGGATGAAGGAGTTAGAGAGTGCTAGGGGAGCGAATGAGAAAGATTGAAAGAATGGATGCAAAAAAGTGGCAAAATGGAGGTACAAGAGAAGTGAAAGAAAAAGGAAACGGAAGTTGCTTAAACTAGAAGCGTAAAGATTTGTAAGTAATGATTATGTAATAGCATAAGTAGATTCGCTCTCTCACTCTCTCTCGCACTGTCGCTTTCGATCACTCGCTCATTCGTTCGCTAAGACGTCCCAAATTGCACCATCGACAAAAATAGAAATAAGGTTCTAGATATAAGATTTTCTGTAAATGGGTGTAAATAACTGTAAATAGTAATGATAAGATTTTATAAAACATGTAGCGGAAGTATTGTACGAACTGGAACTCATGTAAACCATTAGGGGACACATTATGAATAAAGAAGAAGGTATTGTTTGAATACTTAATAATTCCTGTAACTTTGCAAACTATCATATCAAGGGATTATAAATAAGACATTCTTTGTTGATTCCGTATATAAATTGAGCCTATTCGCTGAAAAATAGTCATTCCGCGCGGAATGAATAGAATAAATGAATAAATGAATAGAATGATAGTTGATTCCATGAATAAATTAAACCTATTCGCTGAAAAATAACCAAACTCTGAAATTGTTTATGAAAATTGTTCAAAATAATTAATAATTCTTGGGAATTTGCAAAGCATCATGGAAAAGCGTCATCGGAAAGACATTCTTAGTTGCTTCCGTAAACAAATTTAGCCATTTTGTTGAAAAATAGTCCAACTCAGAATTCGTTTATGAAAATTGTTTGCATAATTAATAAATAATTCTTTTCAATTTGCCAAGTATCGCATCGAAGAGTTATCGAAAATATATTTTAGTTGATTCCATGAATAAATTGAATTGAAACTACAATAGCCAAACTGGATATATTTATGAAAATTGTTTAAAAATTAGTAATTCTTGGAAATTTGAAAAGCAACTTTTGTACACTTTTATGAGCAAAAAATGATTTTAAAAAAATTATATTTATGAATAATATATTTAAAATACTTACAAATATAAAAGTTGAAGAAACCGGTAAAAAAATTGCCAAATAATGTTTATTGCTTAAAAATAATTTATTACGTACAACAAACATCAACCATTCGACAACAAACATTCGACCGCGCCACAATTCGACCGATAGTCATTCCGCGCGGATTTCTTTCAACCCTTTTTTCTCGTTAACGGTTTTCTATCTAAGCAAACAGTTTGAGCTTTTTTTATGTCATATTAAGCCCTCTTCGTTCACAAAAGATGATTCAAATACGTGTCCCCCGTTCCGCACCAAGCTCTTTTGTATATAAAAAATCTTTAAATAATTAATAATTAATAATTCTTGTAAATTTACAAAGTATCGTAGTAAAGAATTATTGGAAAAACATTATTTGTTGATTCCGTAAACAAATTGAGCCTCTTTGCTGAAAAATGGCCAAACTCTGTTCTTGAAAATTGTTTGAAAAATTCATGATTCTTAAGAATTTGCCAAGTATCGTAAGAAAGAGTTATTTCAAAGACATTCTTTGTTGACTCCGTAAACAAATTGAGCCTATTCGTTGAAAATAGCCAAACACAGAATTTGTTTATGAAAATTGTTTAAATAATTACTAATTCTTGAGAATTTGCAAAGCATCATAGAAAACAGTCATCGGAAAGGCATGCTTTGTTGATTCAGTATAAAAAATTTACCCTATTCCTTCGAAAATAGTCAACTGTAATTTTGTTTATGAAAATTATTTAAATCATTAATAATTCTTTGAATTTTGCACAGTATCGTAGGAAAGAGTTATTGGAAAAACATTATTTGTTTATTTCGTTAACAAATTGAGCTTATTCGTTGAAAAATAGCCAAACTCAGAATTCGTTTATGAAAATTGTTTGTTTCATTAATAATCCTACTAAATTCGCAAAGTATCGTATCAAAGAGTTATTGAAAAGACATTCTTAGTTGTTTCCGTAAATAAATTGAACCTACTCGCTGAAAAACAGCCAAACTCTGAATATAATTATGAAAATTGTTTAAAAAATAAATATTTCCTGGGAATTTGCAAAGCATCATAGAAAAGAGTCATCGGAAAGACAATATTACTTGATACCGTAAACAAATAGAGCATATTCGTTGAAAAATAGTCCAACTCTGAATTTGTTTATGGAAATTGTTTCAATAACTGATATTACTTCTTGGGAATTTGCACAGCATCATAGAAAACAGTCATCAGACAGATATTCTCAGTTAATTTTGTAAACGAATTGATCCTATTCGTTAAAAAATAGCCGAACTCTGAATTTGTTTTTGAAAATTGTTTAAACAATTAATACTTCTTGGGAATTGTCACAGCATTATAGAAAAGTCATCGGAAAGACATTATCAGTTGACTTCGTAAACAAATTAAGCCTATTCGATCGAAAATAGCCAAACTCTAAATTTCTCTATGAAAAATATTTAAATAATTCATCATTCTTGTAAATTTGCCAAGTATCATATCAAAGAGTAATTGAAAAGACATTCTTAGTTCATTCCGAAAACAAATTGAGCCTACTCGTTGAAAAATAGCCAAACTCTAAATTTGTTTATGAAAATTGTTTGAACAATGAATAATTCCTTTGAATTTTCACGGCATTATAGTAAAGAGTCATCGGAAAGACATTATTAGTAGACTCCGAAAACAAATTAGGCCCATTCGATCGGAAATAGCTAAACTCTAAATTTGACTATAAAAAATATTTAAATAATTGATCATTCTTGTGAATTTGCAAAGTATCATAGAAAAGAGCTATCCGAAAGGTATTCTTTGTTGATTCAGTGAAAAAATTGAGCCTATTTCTGCTGAAAATGGCCCAAATCTGAATTTGTTTATGACAATTGTTTGAACAATTAATAATTCTTGCAAAGGACCCTGTACCAAATACATGGTAAAAAAGGTCCCGGTAGAATTTTCAAAGTTTTTGATATTTTTTATTTTATGCTCTCCGGATCAAAAAATCCTTATAGCAATAACTAAAATTATGAACAGTTTTTGCGCTACAATGATTTAAAAATCAGATTTTTGTACATATTTTTAGCTGTGGAGTGGAATATATCAGACTTTTTTTTCCACCCTTTGCATTGCTCTCGTGCAAGTTTATCTAGAAAAAGAATTGCACGGACGAACAATGCGATGTAATCGCGTTAGAAGTGATAAGCACTAAACGTTCGGGCGATGCGCTAAGCGCTTAGGCAACGCACAAAGCGTTCATATAATTGCATGTTATCGAGCATTAAACGCGAAATTCGATTTCTATTATCAAGAGGCGTTTGGTTGTCTGAATCGGTGATACAAATAGCTAATGCACAAAAGCATGGCAAACGCTACTTGCGATTGAAAGATTGCATCCCAAGTTCGTCGCAAAGCGCTCAAGTTGAATGGCCAGACAAAAGAATCAATACCCAGCCTCGTAAATGGGCACAGGTCAACCAGTTTATGTCAAGCACTGTAAAGTACCTTTTACAGAATCCTCCTTTCGTGCCAAACTCTTCCATTCTACCTTCAACGCTACGCGTTTAAGAAAAGCATCCAGACAACATAATAAACTCCCAGCGTAGCTGTTTGGTTTCGATTGACCAGTTTAAGTCAAGCAGTCTAAAACACTTTATGAGGAATGCTTATGTCGTTTCAAGGCTCCGACTTTAACTTGAACGCTAAGCGTAAAAGGTAAGTATGTACGTAGATCACAAAATCAACCCTCAGCGGTGCTGTTTTTGTAATCAAATCATTATTGCGGAGTTCATTTTTTTGCCTGTGTGATTTCTTAAACGCTTAGCGTTGAAGTTAAAGTGGGAGCGTAAGAACGAGATAAAAATTCCTTATAAGGTGTTTTGGACTACTTGCCTTAAAGTGGCTAATTCGAGACAAACAGCAACGCTGGGAGTTGATTTTGTTGTATGAGTGCTTTCATTAAACGCTTAGCGTTGAAGGTAGGATAGAAGCGTTGGCCCGAAAGAAGAATTCTGTAATAGGTGCTTTAGAGTGCTTGACATAAACTGATTGATCAGTGCCAAATTGGAACGCTGGGTATCGATTCTTTTGTCTAGCCATTCAACTTATGCGCTTTGCGACGAACTTGGGATGGAATCTTTCAAACGAAAGTAGCATTTGTCATGCGTTTGTGAATTAGTTATTTTTATCACCGATTCAGACAACCAAATGCCTCTTGATAATAGAAATCGAATTTCGCGTTTAATGCTCGATAACATGCAATTATATGAACGCATTGTGCGTTGCCTAAGCGCGTAGCGCATCGTCCGAACGTTTAGTGCTTATCACTTCCAACCCGATTACATCGCATTATTCGTCCGTGCAATTCTTTTTCTACATAAACTTGCACGAGAGCAATGCAAAGAATGGAAAAAGTCTGATATATTCCACTCCAGAGCTAAAAATATGTACAAAAATCTGACTTTTAAATCATTGTAGCGCAAAAACTGTTCATAATTTGAGTATTTGCTATGAGGATTTTTTTATCAGGAGAGCATAAACTAAAAAATATCAAAAACTTTGAAAATTCCACCGGGACCTTTTTTACCATGTATTTTGTGCGGGGTCCCTTGCAAAGTATCATAGCGAAGACACATGGAAAAGACATTCTTAGTTGATTCCAAGAAAAAAATGAGCCTATTCGTTGAAAAATAGCCAGCCTGTGAATTTGCTTATAAAAATTGTTTAAACAATTGCCAAATAGCATCTCTTTTCAATTAACATTAATAAAACTTGTATTTATCTCACATTTTATACCGAAAGTCTGAATCTCAATGAGATAAACATTCCCAATCCCGAAAGAACTTTAGTTGATTAATTTTTTTATAACGTAATAAAACCATTTTTTTAATTATTCCTAATCATTGAAAATCATTTCTAGATAATCTTAGCACAGATATATAACCATCTTTAATAACTCTGGAAAACTTTGTTGCTAAATAATAAACTAACAAAATTTATTATGAAAAATCCCAAACACACAAATCTTTCCGAAAGGTCAAGCTGTAAAAAAAAACGGTACTGAAAAGTTTCGAACTATGAATGAACTGAAATGAAAAGTCGTCTTTTAAAAACGAGCGTAAAGGGTATGTATACCTAAATATTTCTAATTTACCAGAATATGAACGTTCCTCATAAAGCGATAAGTGTGTAATGAGAACGCTTCCACGAAGGTGATGGCTTCTTATGGTAGAAAAACTCGAGTTTAAATAAATGCGCCTTATGCATCTACAGCCAATCACTGTTCTGAAAGAGAGTGGAGTTTCAATCAAAGAAATTAATTTTCAACTAAAAAGATTAAGTTTCATCTAATGAGATTACTTTTCTAAAAAAAGACGAATTTTCAACAAAATACATGAATTTTCAACCAAATAGTTGAATTTTCAATTAAAAAAGATAAATTTTCAACTTAGAATAGTTAACTTTGCAGTTAAAAAAATTAATCTTCAACCAAATAAAATATATTTTTAACAAAATAATTCAATTTTTAACCAATCAGATGAATTTTTAACCAATAAAATTAAATTTCTACCATAAAAGACCAGTTTTCAAACAAATAGTAGAATTTTCAACCAAAAAAGACGATTTTTAACAAAAGAGATTAATCTTCAACCAAAACATGTTAATTTTCTTTTAAAAAGTTGCATTTTTAACCAAAAAAAATTAAATTTCTACAAATAATATTGTGATAAGAGGGTTGAAACTAAGGATCTTCAAAGAAAGGGAGGGGTGAAAGAGTTGCTACAAAGCATGGGGGGGTTTAATGGCAAGGTAAGTAAAGTTAGGCTGGAGGGGAAAAAGGAGAATAAAGTGACGGTTGTGGAATCGGAGAGATGGGAAGACAAGTTTAGGGTAATGTGGAATAAAACTAGGATAAAGAATAAGGGGGTTTTTATCGACCACGATTTGACGTGGAGGGAAAGGGATGTACAGAGAATGCTGAACGACAGGGCTAGTAGGGAGATGAGTGAATGGAGAGTGGCGACGGTAGGGTATAGGAAAATAAAAATATATGAGAACATGAGGGTGTGGAACGAGGAGAAAGTGGTGTTAAAGGAGATGCAGGAGGACTTGCTTCGCAAGAAGTAGGGGGCTGGGGGTAAAGTAGGGTGGAGAAGTAGTGAAGGTGTTGTACTGGAACGTGTATCAGGGGTAAAGAAGACGGATGAGGATTCCTAGAGGTATGTCCAGGAATTTGATGTTGTGGGATTGGTAGAGACGTGAGTAGAGACGGCTGCCAGGGGGTTATAGGTGGATGCTCCAGGAAGCAGTCAGAGTGAAGAAGAAAGGCAGGGCTAGTGGGGGAATTATAATTAATTTTGAAAGAGAATAAAATTGTTCGGCTCGCTAGTGGTAAGTGTGCTACTGTATGGAGTGGAGGTGTGGGATGGAAGGAAAATGAAGGGTAAATACGATACGGGAGAGGTATGTAAAGTGGACACTTGGGTTGGCAAGGAATACACTTAATTATATTGTTACTATCTGTCCAAAAAGTTTAGGCAGCTCGATTTT
>CAKNWW010321712.1:8280-26605 GCA_932074435.1 Andricus kollari | reverse complement strand
GCTTCAAACATTCCATCATCCTAAAAGGAAACATTCGGGATCTCCTATAAAAGCTGAAAATATTGGCAGAAAACAGTCAACAAATAATGTTCAAGGAATGGAAAAGTCTGATTGTGGTGATGATGATAAATACCAAGCGAACAAACGTTTTAGAAATATCATTCTAAATCGTGCATTTAATTCTAGAATGTCATTCAAACAATTGTTTACACGTGCTAATCCTTATGTGATTGAATGGGATCACCAATACGCAAAGGAAAGTTATCAAGACAGATTATTAAATTCCTTGAAACTTCAAAATATAAGTGAAGCAGAAATTGAAAAAATTGAGAATCAAACGATCGGTCAGCATAAGTCTTCAATTTGGCAAGAAGAGAGAATTTCATCTAGTAGATTTCATTCTTTCTGCAATTTCCAAAGGGAAAATGCTGCTCGTAATTTAGCACAAAGTATAATACATCCCTTAAAATTCTCTTCTAGATCTACTAATCATGGTATTGTACATAAAGCTACAGCAGTGAGGAAATTTATGGAACCGTTCTGTGGAGCACTAGAAGCAAAAGAGACTGGTTTAATAATCGTAAAGTCCCATCCTTTTCTGGTAGCAAGCCCCGATCGATTACTGGCAGAAGCAACTGTGATAGAAGTAAAATGTCCTTATACAGCAAGATTCCAAAAAATCTCTCCTACCACTGTGTCCTACTTAATGGAGGGAGATGATGGCAAGCTACAACTGACAAAAAATCATCCATACTATTCGCAGGTTCAAGGGCAGATGATGGTTTCTGGACGAGGGTTCTGCGATTTTTTGGTATACACCTACAAGGGCTTGGAGAACATTTGGGTACTACGAGATGAAGCATTTATCAGCGACATGTTGACAAAATTATGTTATTTTTATGAAAATTATTTTAAGCCGGCTCTTTTTGAAGAATTCTTCTACAGGGGGTATGATCAACACAATTTTTGTCCACCTGAAAGATTTTAAAACTTCAATCCTGGTACAAATTTCGAAAAGTTTTGTGTATGATTTTTTTCAGAATGTTTCCGAGATTAGCATCCGAAGTTTTCGGTTTGTACAAAAAAGGTTCACTAATTTTAACCGAAAATTTCAAGTTAGTGCAAATTTCATGTGAATCGATTGTAAATAGAATTAACAGAATTTTTCCTTATAATTTTATATTGATTTTCTATTATGTATTTTCGGAAAGAATCGGATACAAGATTTCGGGACGAGTCGGAAAAATTGAAAACAATTGGATAGCTTGGGAAAGAACTTTCTGCCAGGGAAGCATTTAAAACTTTCCCATTTCAAGAGACTTAAATTGCTTCAAAAATACAAAGAAAGCGGAGTCAACATTTTTTGAGAAATTTTTACAGTACCGGCGAGAATTGTCAGTCCACTAAAAAAAATCTTAGTGAAAATATGCCTCTGTTTTTCGTGGTTATTTCAACAATGAATTAATTAAGGAAGATTAAACAAATACCGTTAGAAAGCTTATTAAATTCCGCTTTGATTGAGCACCAGTTGAAGTATTTTAGATAAACAGGGACCGTAATAGCATGTGAGAAAGATCGAACTATTTTCCGTTTTTGACCAATTTTCGCTTCTTAACTTCCGCGTTCTGCATGCTTCAGGGAAGTGAATGGAAACATTGAAACTTCTCTAAATTAAAGTTTAAAATCCCATTTTTGAAATGAGACCAAGAACATAATCGGTGGTTCGAGTGGTGACCGCAGTCTTTCGTCTTCCATATTTTAATGACAATTTGAGAACCAGTTACTATTCCATTATGTTCTTGGTCATATTTTAAAAAGAAGATTTTAAGTTTTACTGTAGTGAAGTTTCGTTTTTTTTTTAAATTTAATTTCCTGAAGCATGCAGAACGTGGAAGTTGAGAATCGAAAATCGGTCAAAAATGAAGAATAGGTAGAATTTTCTCAAAGGCTATCTCGGTCCGTGTTTATCTAAAATACTTCAAGTAATGCTCAATTGACGCATGTTTTTACTACGATTTTTTTAGTAGACTCGAAATTCTGGACGGTACTGTAGATTTATAAAATGTTTTAAAATAATTAATCAAATTTACTTTACGATACACCCTCGAAAATTACTTAACATTACGCAAATTTTAATAATTTCTGATCCGTATACAACATAATACTGACTCAAACCAGTTTTTAAAATGTTTTAAGTTTTGGCTAAACCAATAACTCGCTCTATGTGACAACAATTCCTTTTGACACAAAAAGATCCTGGACTTTAAACCCCTTATCGGCTATAATTTCATCACCTTTTTCGCATATTTTCGGAAGTGATGAGCTTTCTACAACTTGTCGATCACTAGTAGAACCGCCATATGCTTCTGAGCAATACGAAATTATACCCCCAGGTGCAGCACTGAAGAATACTTTAAGCGTGTTTCAGTTCTTGTATGTGCTAAAACTGGCCTGTTGAATTTTCGGTCGTTGCGATCTAGTGATAGAAATTTCTGTTCCATCAACTATTGCTCGAGCTTTAGGAAAATATTTTTTGAAACTATAGGGCATATAATAATCTATTAATTCTCGGGATGGCCAAGTCTCGATTTTGGACCATTCAAGCGCCATAAATCGTATCCAGGTGATAAATATCTTTCTCACAGTCGATTCCGATATGTCAAAATGCATAGCCAATTCAAAATTAGGTACGTTTCGTCTTAATTTCCACAAAACTGTTAGAAATTGATTTTCTGTGTCTAGAATTTACGATTTTGCGGAAATTACGTGGACTTTTGGTCCAAGTGTGTTTAAGACCATTTTGAATTTCGTGTAATTTTCCAGGCCGGTTAGATATGCTATTCTTTTAGGCTTATCTTTAAATCTGTCTATGAAATAAGTTGGCAAATTTGTGCACTTTTTGCAGAGTTCAATATGATTCTCTTCGATGGAATTATCCGTTTCTTCAGCTACAGATTCTTTTTCTTCTTCTCCTTGATTCTCATCACAATATACCTTAAGTCAAACTTGGTGCAAAATTTCAAATAATGATTGTACTCATAAAATGATTTTAAAAAACTGAAAACAATCATATTCTGCACAAATTTAGTCAATTTTTGAAATTTTCCTACTTTTTTCACCAAGTTTGACCCGAAGACACAATCTAGCGAAAAAATCTAAAAGTATCTTTAAAATTTAGCAAAACACTATTAAGACTTACCTTAAAAATGAGCCTCAGAATTTTCTAAAATGTTAATTATTTCCAAAGGTATTACAATTTTTCAAAAACATCAAATTTTGACGTTAAGAAAATATATTTTTTTCTAATTAATTAACATTTTGCCTTCAACTTGGGCTTATTAGGTGCAGAATTTTATTAACTTTCGTGTGAACATGAGAAAAAAATGCAATGTTAATTTTGTAAAAATTGAGTCACTTTAGCTACAGACAAAATAAGGGCGTATGGATAATTTCCGATTGCACTGTGATAACTCCCTTTTTCTAAGATTTGGAAGATGAAAGTTTAAAATTCTGGAAAATTTTTATTTGCAAAAAAAAAAGAATATTTAAATTCAAACAAATTTTTATTTGCAAAAAGGAATTTTCAAAATCGGAAGAATTCTGAATTGGAATAGGAATTGATAGATTCCTGATAATTAATTTAAAATGATAATTCCTTTCAAAATTTCCTGTTTAAACGTTGAAGTTATAATTCTTCGCGGAAATTCCTTGTTACAGTTGTCAAAATATGTTTTGTGAAATATATTAAACATATAATCATGAATTTTCAATAAAAATCCTTCAAATAAATATCCACTTAATTTTCATTATGATTTTCCTACAGATAAGATGTTTTCCAAGTTTTCCAACTTTTTTATTATAACATTAAGTACTTGCTCTGTGATATAATTTTTTGTATATTTAGGTTCATAATTTGCTGCAATATTATAGAAATATAGCTTTAAAATGAGCCCAAGAACATTAAAAAATCTTGCTTATTTCGGGTGTTACTTTAATTTTAAGAAAACGTTGAAATTTATACTATTTGTGCAATATCTACTTAAGAAACGGAAGAATAGGCTTTATTCTGGGTTCATTTCATACAGAATTTAAACACCATGCGACCCTTTAAAGAGAAAAGATTTGAGCTCTATGATTACAATTAAGAGAACTTAATCAATCATTAAAAAAGAGGTGAACGCACAATTCTGACCGGTAGTGTATATATGTATATATATAAATATTTATTGTTACTCTGTTATCTTGTGTTTACCAGAAGTGTGAGGCACCAAAGATTCAATAAATTAAAAAATATAATCTACTCTAATCTAAATTCCTCATTCAATTTTTGAATATGAATTAATATATATTTTTTGTATATAACATTTAAATTAATTAAACAATTTGAAACATACCTGTGTGTGCACTTATTTCCACCTCATTTTCTTTGTAAAAATGTTTACTGCAAACTCCAAGCCCAGAGTTCAGTATCAATTTGGGTTTGTTTATTTCCTTTAGCCATTTATTACGTAAAATGGGATCCCTTGGGAATGAATGTATAGTCACATTTACGTCGTGTGAGCATCCCAAAACACATTTTTTTAAAACCATTTTTGCTATTATATCTATAACTTATAAACTTATAATCCAAACAGTTAATAAATTCTATATATTATGAAGGTGACTCTAGCTGTCAATTACAGAGGTTAGGTTTACATAAACATAATTTTCAATACTGTTTACGTTCAAATCAATATGCGCGTAGCACGGCCATACTGATTTTGTCTCCCATCGACAGGGGATCTAGTACTCGGCTCGGTGCTGCCACCTATGATTAGTTTTGCAGCATGAACCTCATAAAACAATTTTTCCTAACGAGCATTATTAGGCCTCCACTGCCTCTTCCCTTGTTAATTCTTTGGTTGCGCAACTTGAAAAAATTAAATAATCATCAAGAAATCTAGGATGTCTGAAATTCTCGGTTTTCAGCCACGTTTCCGCTAAACATATTATCTCGTTAATAATAATACATTGAATTTTTTCATTATCTAGATTGAAAACGTTACCGTAGCCGCTGACATTTCAGAAGCAGATGCTCTGGAGGTGATGCTCCTCTGCAGACGGCGAACAAATAGACGTATTGTGGGTTGTTGGATTACACTGTGAAAAAAAGCTTTGGTGATATTTACAATCAGCTAGTAATTATACGTGGAGTGTATTTTAAAATTACAATGTATAACCTAATTAATTTACGATACTACAGTACTTATTTGCAATCTAGTGTGGTTTCACTTCAGGTAACAACGTGAAAATAGAACGAAGGTTGTTCTGTTTGCAGTCGACTGTAAAATTACTACGTCTGATGATGGAAATTATTCGATCGGCGTGGAACATAGTAAGTTTACGTAAGATGATAAATTGACTTGGGTCTTTAATTCTACGAAAGTATATGTAAATTTTGACGATGTGTGCTTTTCTATCGCGGGGGAGTAAGTCCGCATGGACGAACGTCTCAGAATTATGTGCAGGACGTAAATTTAGACTATTTGGGACTCTCGAGTATAATTCGTGCCAAACGATGAGTTCCGGAGACGCCTGAACGGCCCCTTACCAATGGGTGCCCATTTCATTCGTTTCCATCCTTGTTTACGTTCTTTTGCACGTCTTGTCGCGTTGCGGTGAATATGTAATTATAATTTGTTCTTTCACTCGAAAGAAATTAATTTTTAAATTTTGAGACTGTCGAGTGGTTATATCTCGTTTTCTCCTTTAAATACAGAAAATACCTTTAAAATATTTTCACCGCTGTAAAAAGTTGTGAATAGTAGCAAGGTGGCTGCAGGTTAGAGAAAAACTGCAAATCAGAGAAAAGTCAGGGAAATTCATTAATCAGAGAACGTTAGGAATAAGTCAGAGATGAACAAATCATTGAAATTTGAATAAGCGGAAAGTTTTTTGGGAATCACACCTCGAAATATCTATTGAATTATAAAAGCTGAAGATAAAATTTAACGTCGAGATTTCGGAGATTTCCGACCCGTACGTAATTTCACGGCCGACGACGGAAAATTTACGTCCTGCATGTATTTCTTTACGGCGGACGTAGGTTGAGAAGAAATATATGTATTTTTACAGAATCTTGCTTATGTACTATGTGCCACACCGATCGAGTTATTTCCATCGTCGCAGGATGTACATTTACACCAACTTTTTTTGCAGTGTAGTGTGATAATTGTAGAACCACTGGTTGTTGCTACTGCTCCCGCAGTGAACGTTTTGTTGAATCGTGGGCAGTCACGCATGTTCAGTTTCGTCTTCTTGTAAAGTGTCATCTTTCTCGGGTTGGTCCTTTTTTGTTAAATACGAATCCATTGTACCAGCATCTTCCTTTCTAACTTTAGGCGAGTAATTTTTGCCAGGACTTTTACCAAGACTCCCTTTTTAACATTTCAGGTCGGTCTTCTTATTTGCTGAAACAGGGTTTTTTGGAGCGCTATCATTAGATTGTGTACCTTTTGACAGTAGTTCTTCCGATTTCATGGATTCAAGTTGATCAGGGGTATAAGATGTTCGATTGACCCAGATTTCACCGTCCCTCACCCGGACCTGGGCTGCAGACTTGTTTAGTTTGTTTATGGTTGTACGGCACCTGCCGTAAATTATTTGATTATCCTTATCCAGGTCGTTATTTATATAAATAATAGTACCCTTTACTTAAACTCGCATTTCCATGATGCTGCTTTTAACGAATCCACCTTTGAAACCCAGTAGCACACGCCTAGTTTGATCTAAGATTGGTGTCCCCAGTCTTCTTAGTTGGTCCACGACATTAAAGTCAATTGCGACTCCTAGCTTATCTTTCAGGAGGGTTTGAATATTATTGAATAGAGACATTCGTGTTTCCTCAATGGTTTCTGGCAAGCCATAAATAACAACGTTATTTCTTCTCTTGACGTGTTCGATGAACTGTTTTTGTCGCGAGACGTGTTCGCACAGTTCATCGCAGATGCCTCTTATTTCCTCGACATTCTCTTCGTTTGCTTTAATTGTTTTTACGTACTCTCCCAATAATGCTGAAAACGCATTTTCCGTATCCTTCTATATGTTGGCCTGAAGAACTTGCAGGCTGTTTAGGCGGATGTCCTCAATTATGTGTTTATCCATGATTTTCCTCTGCTTATGTCGTTAAGTAACCAAGAGTGTTGATTAATTGCGATACACATACGTACACTTCACCTCTAGCTTAATAACAGCACAACAACCAAGTACACAAATAGAGAGAAACACAACACTATAGGATAGAACCGAAATCTGGTTGCACGTGCAAAAATTATTTAGCGTCAATATCTCTTCCTCCACTTGACACACTCTTTGAAAAGATATGTACTCATGAAGAGCGTAAAAAACCTTGGTATTTGAGTACAGTTTTCACCACATAACTGCCGTTACAATTTTAAAAACCCATGATATTCGCGGAGCGATGAAAAGCGTGACAACCGACGCCCATTATTTGAAAGTAACTCCAGAGTCTTCTAGTAGGTGTTAAATTGAAGCTTGAACTTCATACTTGAAGATTATTACAATGAAAACCATGTTACCGTCGTTTATATTGAGCTGTATCCGGTTTTCGCTACACGTTCTTTATATCGAATTGCTTAAAGTACTTATAAATTTTTTACTGAATTCAATAATAATTTTTTTAAGTACCTAAGCTTACTTTGCAACTGCTTTCAAACAGGAAGCATAATATTTTCATTCCAAAAATAAAATTCGTGACACGTGTGGTTTTCAAAACATTAATTGGAATAAAAAAACTAATAATAGTTAGAATGTATATATCTCTCATAAATTTAGAACAAAAAATTTAAATCGAATAAAGTTGTAATCTGCAGGCGTGTTAAGGCCTCTTTTTAACGTACATTTGACATCAGTTTCTGATCCATGTTACCTATTAAATGTCGACCAGTGCTGTTTATAATTTACTGCTAAAGACTGTTTAAACAATTGAAGGGTGTAACTTCTGAAAGAAGATAAGACTTAATATAGGTGACATGGTCAACTATCAACTATCCGGAAGACTGGTCACTGAAAAGTCAGGTTGTCAGATTGACAATGATTGCTACCGGAAGAACGACCACTATGGATAGAACTAACCAGATTTCTTGTGACATTCCATCAGATTTCTTCGAAAGGTTAGTCGCGCGGTAAGTCACTGGTACCGGCGAGGTGGTCGCCGGAGCATGCAAAGCACTCGGTCGAAATCATATACAGAATGTCCCAGGCTCAAGTGCCCGAACTTATATATTTGTATAAAAATAAAACAATAAATAGATCGAAAATTCCTTTTCAAAAAATCAGTTGCAGTTTTAGTTTTTGAGTTATAAAATATTTCAGGCTGGACCAATCAGGATCGGGGTATAAACAGACGTGCGTGCGTGAGTCGGGGGCCAACGCAGTGTTACCGAAGCTAGCGCCGAGGTGGGGTTAGCGTCGGAAGAACCGCGGTCTCTACAGTACGTTGGACTCCCGCTCACTTTTTACTAACTTTTCATTAGTTACAGAGAAAATACCAAATTTTATACAAATGTGACGGTCCATGAGAAACGGGTCCACTTTGTTGGTATGGAGTTACGTATAGGGGCATCAAGTCAGATGCATTCGTGCGGCCCTATTCGGTACTTGACGTGTGCTTCTCTTCGTCCTGCTCTATTCTTGCCATAACTTCTTTGTTAGGCAGTTTCGTACTTTATATTGTATCACAGTGTATGCCATTATTATTGTTTGGCTATTTGATGTCCGTTAGTAAATATACCTTGAATATTCTGAAGGTTTTTATACCTTATACATATTTGTCTTCAGATAGCAAACTTGATCTCATATTTAAACTAGTAGCTTTAAATCTTAATTTTGGTCTTTTTGAGAATAATTGTATAATATTAGGCCTAATTGTGTATCTCGGATATCTTAATTGTTCTAATGCCTTCCCAATATTCACAGTTCTCCGGATATCCGAATATAGATTTACTAAATCATGTCCACTTTTGTTGAAAATTTGTCCAGAAGTATACGCCACTGTTTTTGAGATTGTTAATTATCCCTTTAGTATCTTCCTTACTTGTATTCATTACCGATTTTATAATTTTAACTTTAATTTCTTAGTTCGGGGCGTGTTGATTATGATTCATTGCCTTAGTCATTTTTTACGCGTTCTTCATGAGCTTATTTTTTAATTGTTTTTCTATCAAATGTTTCTCTTCATATATCAATAGATACCTTAAGTATTTGCCATGTTAACGCCCAGTCTCTTTTGGCACCATTTTTTTTAATTCAAACATTTTTTCAGTGCACATTCCTACCATATAACAGCTGTTTCTGAGTCCTGGTTAACTCCAAATATACCGTCTAGCCTCGTTTCATTTGAGAACTATTCGCTCTTTCGAAAAAACAGAGACGAGAGAAGGGGTGGTGAAGTTTATCTTTTACTGCATGATAGTCTGAATGGGACTGTGGTTGGCACAGAGCTTGAATCTTGAATTTTTTCATTTATTCCTAACTTTAATAGCATTATCCTTACTGAAAATTTCAACACTAACCTAAATATCACTTCCAATAATTCTAAATATCTAACATCTTTGGTAAACTCCTCGGGACTCTTGATTGTACCTCATGATTCTACTCACCATACTGATCGTTCCAGTACCCGTATTGCCTTAATAATTGTAGACGATATTGATAAGGTTGTCTCCTATGAAGAAAATGCTATCCCTTTCCTCTCTAACCACGAGTTGATTAACATTAACTTGAAATTTTCCTATAATTTAAATTCAAAACCAACCCAAAGACTGGCGCGGAATCTCTATAAAATTGATGAACTTACATTCCAGGAACATCTGATGACGTATGATTAGGAACAAATATTACTAGGTACAGATATAAATAATAAAATCGACGCTCTGACTAACTAACTAGTCTTCGCATTCAATAAATTTTCTCCGCTACACGTTCCTTAAAACTTTGATAAAGCTGCCCCCTGGATCACATCCGAAATTAAAAATCTGATGAGCGAGCGTGATGGCAAACGCCGACTTGCAAGAAGAACAAAAAGCAGTATAATACTAGCTCAATTTCGTAAACTCAGGAACCTAGTTCAAACTAAGATTAGAGATGCGTTCAAACAATGCAATTATAACGAGATTGCACATAGAGACAAAAAAGAGAACATTTCGCATCTCCTTAGATGTTTACACCCAATCCCGCCCAAGCACGAATCTATAGATATTAATTTTCCGTCTGATGACCTTTTAAAGACTTTTTTTACATTGCCAGTTCCAGACTTATGATCATCATCTTCCACTACCCCTCCTAATTCAACATTTAATGACTGACTTCTTTTTCGATGACATCACACCTGAAATACATTTGGAAAAAACACTTGAAATCAAATCAAATGCCATTGGAACTGATGGAATATCAATCAAAATGATTAAACTGGCCGTTCCAATTATCTTTCCTATTCTACTGCATATCTATGATTCTTCCCTTCAGGTCGGTATCTTCCCAGATATCTGGAAAAAGGCTGTTATATGCCCAATTCCCGAAATTTCTAAACTTACTTCCCTGAAAGACTTCCGGCCAATTTCTATATTATGTGCACTGTCTAAACCACTTGAAAAAATTGTGCACCTTCAACTTTCTAAATTTCTTGATAATAGAGCGATCACGATTGTTGTTCTGTTTGATTTTTAGAAGGCTTTTGATATGGTCAACCCTAATTTACTCCTACAAAAGTTGAAATGTTTTAACGTGTCAAACTCTGTCCTCAAATTCAGTCTTGTTCTAGTCTGTGTAGGTCATAAAGGACAGGA
Source organism: Andricus kollari (assembly GCA_932074435.1). Classification (NCBI taxonomy): domain Eukaryota; kingdom Metazoa; phylum Arthropoda; class Insecta; order Hymenoptera; family Cynipidae; genus Andricus; species Andricus kollari. The sequence goes on along the minus strand of CAKNWW010321712.1, from coordinate 15,761 downwards.
AAGGCCATTCATTTTGCGAAAAATGTGGTAAATGTTTATGTGGTGAGAATAAAAAAGTGATGTGCTATGGCTACCTGAATGCTGATGATCTTTCAGAAAATCGATTGAGAAACATGATACCTACTTTGTTCGCGAAAAAATTTTTGCCACAAAAGGAAAGTTTTTTATACCTATTTGATTTTGATTTTGAAGAGTTTTTCCGAGAAAAGTTTTGTCTTTGATTTTTTTCGTTCATTGAGAGATTTTTTTCTAGTATTATTTGTTACCAAGCATTATTTGTTATACAAATTTTCATTGCAAATCAATATTTTATTACTCTGAAATGAATTACCAACCATATCTCCCCTTCAGAATTTCAAATTCATCACAAATAACAGGAAATATTAAGTTGGGTTGGATCAAGAGTCGTGAATCGTGGGTCAAGAGTGGGGTTCCTCAGAGCTCAATTCTGGCACCCCTTCTCTTCAATTTGTTCACTTCTGACCTTGGCAGTGAACTTCAACATTGCAAATACCACAAATATGCTGACGATTTGAAAATTTACTTATCGGGACCAATTTCTTCACTAAGTAGATTACTTGTTCTAGTCCAAGAGGATATCGATCGCGTTATTCTCTGGGCCTGTAAGATTGGACTTACTCTTAACCCGGGCAAAATTCAGGAAATTCTTGTTGGACCTACTTCATCTTCGTCGGTTGAAACACTGGAATCATTTTCACCTTTCCGTATCGAGAACCTTACTATCTTTTTTCGGAGGTGGTTAAAGATCTTGGATATTTTCATAACCGTACCTTGTCCTGAAAGAAACAGGTACAGAGTATCTCAAGGAAAACATACAGAATTCTACAACAACTATGTAGGAATAAGGACTCTTTACCTGCCTGCACTCGGATAGTTTTGGTTAAGAGTCTAATCTTTCCCCATTTTGATTACGGTTGTTTAGTATATTATGATTTGACCGACAATTTAAATTTAAAGCTCGAGAGTGCGTTAAGTGCCTGTGTCCGTTTTACCTACAATTTGCCTAAATACGAACACATTACTCCATACAGATTTAAGGCTGGTCTGCTTAATGTTGACTAGGGAAGACAATTCTTTATGGGTAATTTGCTCTACACTCTTTTTCAGAACAAAGCTCCTGAGTATCTATTTAACCTATTCCAATTTGTAAACAGAGACCTCCCAGCACAGTCTCAGCTTCGTAAAAGACATGAAATCCTTAAGATTCCTTTTCACAGACCGTGCCTGGAATAAAGTACCATATGATATTAGAAATGCACCTTCCCTGTATCATTGAAGAACCTCTTTTTCAAATATTTGTACAGTACTCCTAACCCAACTCTTGAAATTACTCACTGGTAAACTCTCATATTTAGTTCTTGAACATTATATCATCGAATTTCCTTCTGTTTTCATTAAATTTTGTAAATGTTTATTTCCTTTACACACAGTTTTCCCCACTTTATTTGTACCTTAACATGCACAAGAGCTACTAATTAATCACCTAATGATCATTACTACGCATTACTTACTAATTAATTAATTACTAATTAACTAATTAATTAATTACTTGTTAACTAATTAATTACTCATTAATTACTACGCATTTTTTCCGCGTTATTTTAACTTTTATTTTTAAATATGGGGGAAAAAATATTGATCTCAGGACTGACTTGGTCAGCTGGTCCACTCGTTACATGGCGTTAATGTTAATTACTATGCATTAATCTCATACCTAATTTGATACGTATTTTGAGGTCGACTCTATTTATTCATCTTATTTATTTTATAGAGTAAATTGTAAGAATTATCAAGTATTTTGCCGATTAGTACTTGCACAATTTTGTAATGACCCTGTATTAACTTGTTCCTTAGAGGGCAACTTAGCCCTAGGGACATAAGTCCGGGTCATAAGTATAATCTCGCCAGATGGTGAGATTATGAGAATATTTGTTGAAGTGCACAAAAGCTCGAAACTTCAAACATATTTTTCACTACTGTCGGTAAAACAGGATGCTAAATATGCGTTTATTTCGCAGATATGGTTTTTTGAATGGTAGCATACACAAGCCACTATTATTATAATCTGATCCGTTCATTTTCTGTTTTTTTATATAGCAAATTCAACTGTTGATTGGATGAATTCAGGAAATGTGTCGATACCAGACTCGTTACCGACAGTATATTCGAGCGAAGATTGGCAAGCGGCTTTTGGATTTCAAAATGAATCATCACAAACGGCTCGCTTTATGGCTAAGTCTAATAGGGTCAACATGCCAAGAGTACCATTCCATTCAGAAGATTTTTTAATCGAAGATATGTATACTAATTCACAATATCCATGTTCAAACTCCACGACTTTTGTATCGAATTTGCGAGTGAATTCTCCAGCTTCAAAATTTATGGCTGACTTCCAGCAGAATTCATTGCAACAAAGACTCGTCATGCAGGTATATCGCATTTAATGCAAACTTTCCTCATTTTTCATAAATCCTTAAAAAAATCAATTAGAGTCCTAATTAGAGTTTTATTTAATTATATGACTAGCATAAGTGCTCATTTTATTATTCCAGGCTCAACAAAATTATGAAAATAGTGAGTATTTAAAACAAAATGGGTACACTGCTCTAAACAAAGTGCAGACTCCTCACGTGATAGGACATGCTTCAAAGGCTGATGATGACTTAGGTTTCGATCCATTTCACGAGACACAAAAAGCATTAGCTGAACTTATGGAAAATGAAATTCAAATACAACAGCAAAGACTTCTCCAACAACAGCAGCAACAACAGCAGCAACAACAATTAAAAGAAAGGGAGGATAATAGAGTGCAAGTTCAATGTTCCTTAGGCCCTCAACACTTTTCTCAGGTACTGTAACCTTTTTCTGTATCATCTGTCGGACTTTTAGGTTATGCAATGAAAAACACTGAAATAGGAAAGAATATATAGATTATCTACATAATTCGTAACAGAAAATATGTATAGAAACTTTCATGTATGCTTTCTTTCCGGCCTTAGGTTTTGTACATAAAACTCTTTACTTAAAAAATGTTAAGCTAGATGCAAACAGATGCATGACGGTTTCTACATGTATTTTCCCTTAAATTCATTCTTTTCTTCTTTACATCCATTTTCTTGTAAGCATGGTGGCATTTACTTTCTTCCAGGCAGGAAATATGAAATTTATTTAAATATTTTTTACTGCCCTGAGAAAAGTTCATTTTTTCATTAGGTGGCTCACTTAGCACAACTTCAGCAGCAGGCCCAACATTTACAGAACTTGCAAGCTCTTCAGCATTCACACTCCTTATTATCGCGATTACCACAAGATTTTATTCAACAAAATACAGCTCAAGGAACAATAACCGTAGCTAACCTGGGACAGCGAAGTCGCTTGCCGCCTCCAGGCTTTCCAAGTTCCTCACCCAATCACATGAATTCATTTGGTCTTGGAATACCACGTCCAGCACCTTCTGGTAATACCCTCTCTGGTAAGGATAATTACACTTTCTATTTAAAAGCACGTGCATTAGGGTGGAGCAACAAAATCAAATATTTTAGTACGAAACGGTAATAACGTTTGGATGCAATTTATAATTTTGGTACTTTTAAAAATATGAGTTCAACATTTGAAATTTGTTTGTATACTTTTTTAGCCCTTGTTCGGGATCCCATATTTAATCTCTTTGCCTGTAATTTTATAGTGTAGTGGTATGACGTAAGTTTGGTGTTATTATTGGTCAGTGGATATCAGGTGATTCGCTTATTTCCTCTTATTACCTACACTCTTTTAGATAAAGGTGTCACTGACACACACACATTCATAGTTTTACGCAACTTGTTGTACATTCCGAGTTCGTATTCAGTAGGTAACTGATCTCGACAAAGGAGTGACTTTTTCCGTATCATTTTTCGGGCGATTTTCAAGGCAACTGTCCTTAGCTCCTACTTAGTTCAGAATTCATAGTCTCGCGAATTAATAAAAGTATAGGTCTTATCGTCGTTGTGTTTCATCACTCTCTACCAGGACACTAAGCCTGTTATTTTCAAATTATTCATTCCCTAGGGTTCGGGGTGCTGGAAATAATTTAGATGAAAAAACGACAAAAAAAAAACGGCGAAACGCTCACATTGAGTTCACGGAGACTTTATGGCGCATATGCACACTCTGTGGTGCCAGAAACACCCAGAGCTTCAGCACGTTTCGCATCAGTCTTTGCGAAACCAAGCTGCCTACCTCTCGGAAACTGGATATGTTCGCAGAGCGCTTCCCCCATGGCTGTATGAACAAGCCGCGAACGAAGAGGAGGAAGCAACATGAAGACCAACCGCGTAAGGAGGCACCTCCTGAGAGATGATCGCAATTTCAGGACAAACAGGAATATTAACATCCAGGTTCCTCCTAAGCCCCAAGATCTGGCTGAAATGGATTCCTCCATTCGAGAGGATATCTCGGAGAAGTCCGATCTCTGGACCATCAATTGTTCAGTTTATGGTTGCGGCAAGAGCTTTGGCTGATTCAAATCGAAGGCTAAAACCGACAATGGATCAAAAGACCAAAAGACGCTTGCATCAACTGAACAAGAAGATTGGATAGGCAAGACAGAATGCGTCCTGTGTTTAGTGTGTGATTAACTACATAACATCCGGTAAGCCGTTCATAAAAGGGGTCCGAAAGTTCGCCCTTTTAACTGAGTATCTACCGTCACACACATAAAAAGTCAAAGCTGCTGACAATCAAGCAGCACATTGTTGATAATACGGGTTTAATCTGACGTAAGGACAAGAATACAGAAGAGGGTGGGATGGGTCAGGGAGAATCAACAGTTTTTTGCTGACCCATTGCGTCTCTTCAGCTATCTCCCTGTTTCTGTCAACAATCCATCGAAGCCCAATGAGGTAGAGACTTTTGGTGAAAGGTATACAATATCCCGAAAACACTTCGGGGCACGAAGAACTTTTCCGCTGCAGGACCAGATGGTATCAAGAACTTCTGGTGGAAGAAAATTACTTCTACAAACCAACATCTGGCCCGCATATTCACCTCATATTAAAAGTCGGAGACGCCCATTCCGCAGTGGCTGGTGTTTGGATGCACTATACTCCTACAGAAGAAAGGCGATCCTTGTCCAACCCAGAAAATTACAGGTTAATAACTTGTTAGACGCTGTATAAGATCTTTATAATTATCCTAAACGACATGATTGTTCGAAGAATTGAGCTTGTGTGTAGAGAGATATACGAACAACGTGGCTCGAAAAAAGGTTTAGCAGGCTGTCGGGAGATCCTGCAGAGGCGCTGCATTCTGTAATCGCAATCTGTCGATGGTCTGAATTGATTACCGAAAAGCTTTCGATTCAATTTCCCATAGACTTGTCATCTGTCTGTTTGAAAGCTTGAGGGTTTCCCACACATAGTGGGATGCATAGAGAGATTGACGCACCTTTGGAAAACCAAATATACTATCTCATCTAGAGAACATCGTGGGACAACTAACAGCGTCACCTTCCAGAGGGGCGTCTTCCAGGTCGACACCATGAGCCCGCTGCTCTTTTTAATCGCACTTCTACCACTATCTCTGGCAACACGCAACTATCCCGGGTACTTCTGTGTCGATAATAATCATCGCGAGAATAAGTTCAGTCATGAATCTTATATGGATGATCTGAAGATCTATGCTGCTGGTGCATGCCAACTTCAACGTGCTTTAAATATCGTCAAGGGGTACACAGGAGAGATCGGTATGGACTTTGGATTGGACAAGTTTGCTAAGATTATTCTGAAGCGAGAAAAGATTATTGGCGTTTCCTGGGACTCTGAGATTGTTGATAAAAGTCTTATTAGAACTCTTAACACTGGAGGCATATACATATCTGGACAGGCGTCTTCTTCGACATATCAATTGCAATGTCTTCATAATCGAATTGTTCTAAGTACAGCTTCCATCGTTGCAAATGGCAGAGATCCTCTCCTAAAAACGGTTAGGAAACACAAGATGATTGGCAAAGGAGCGTTGCCTGAATTTTAACATCAGAAGTGAGGAAAGTGCGTTACTCCATCTAGATGCCTCACTTCTAAAAACCGAAGTAACGAAAGCAGAGGTTAATAAATTGCGCCAACAGCTAGTGGTGTCATTTGCACCTTAGTATACCTTGACCGCATTTTATGTCAAGAAGTTCCCAGAGATAGGTGCAGAGCGTGTCATGCACACGCTGAGTACTTAGAACACATACTATCCAGGTGTTCCACTCACGCGGGAACGACGTATCTCTACAGACATAATGTGACCCTAAGAGTGATTTATTACCACCTTTGTCGCTCTTCCGTTGATCGCCGCGACGCTGTCCTGCCGAACGCACGGAGGGATATAGAGTCAATTGCCCGAAACGAGAACTGCCAAATTTTCTGGAACTACGATTTTCGGACAGCATTCTCCGTTGCAAACTCGAGGCCTGACGTCGTTCTCCATGACTTCGAAAAACGAACTACATTCGTGATCGAATTCTCGGCTCCGGCCGATTACAACATCACTGCGAACGAGAAGGAGAGGTATCAAGACCTTAAAAAGGAGCTGCAACGACTATACCCAAAATATTCGGTTAAATTAATTGTTCTTGTGACTGGTGCTCTCTAAGGTGCGAATCTATCACTGGTTCGTAACCTTAACACTAGAAGTACCGAGCGGGGTCAATTGACCCCTTTCGATCTTTAAAGTGGTAAATCTCCGCAGTGGTTTCTTGCAGAGAGATGACGTTTTGTGACTGTAAATCATTTATCAATAGGAGTATTTGACAATTTTTTCGGAAATATTGGATGCGCACTTTAAAACAAACAAAAAATATTCAGAAATCAGTCAAAAATCACCAGACAATGCCGGTCTTTCTAGTGTTAGAGCCATACCCGCATGCCAAAAATATGCCAAGGCACCTGCCGGCCTGTCATCGTGATTTCGTCATGCCCTGTAGCCATCCACCTCACGGTAGTGAGACGTGGCCTTAGGTGTGATTTACCGCGGTATTACTGGGAGTGGGTGGCATTTTCATAGGTGACAGTTGCTCCCAATGGAGCCCTACGGTGGAATTTTAACCTTTTAAGGGGCTTGAAGGACATATGGTGGCCGACTTTGAAACCTGTTTCAAATCTTTGAAACCTGACAGGACTGTTAAAAAATGTTCACCGGTATTCATTATACAGGGTGTTTTTTTTAACTTGAGACATCGAAATATCTCAAGAAATACGCATCCTGTGAAAAAATATCCTGAATAAAAACTTTTTATTTTCGAGGGGGAAAAGCGACTTTGAACAAATTTACCCCGCCCCACCCCCTCAGGAGGCAGGGAGGGGGGCAACTTTGTAATTTCAAATGGGAATCCCAATTTTTTATCGCAGATTCAGATTCTCCTTCATGAAATACATAAGTTTTATTTGAAGAATTTTTTTCGATTCGCCAAAAAAAAAACCTACTCCCATGTCTCCTGT
>CAKNWW010321704.1:5374-18048 GCA_932074435.1 Andricus kollari | reverse complement strand
TCAACACGAAATTAATGATTTTTCAGTCACTTATAATTTGGGGAAGAATGAAATGGTCTTTGAAACAAAACTTGATTTTTTAATATCAATCAATTTAGTTTAAACTTACGTTAACACAGCATTAGGATTCTTTTCAACTGCGTATATTTTCACGGGCACTCGAGCTGTTTCAGAAGCATTCAAAGCTGCACGAACAAGTGGGCCTCTTCCTGCTCCAACAACCATAATAATTCTAAAAATTATGAAAGTAAATTAAAGTTAAAAATGAATTTAAAACAATTTGATGGAAAATATTCTAGTAAAATTACACTGGTTTCAGCTCTTCATTCTCATCCTTCTTGTTATTCGCAGCATCTTTGTGTAGGAGCGCTTGGTAAATAGCAAGCTGGTATTGAGAGTATTTCACCGGATCCTTTTCGAAAACTTCATAGGTTCCGGACTCGAGGTTGTCCATCAATGGTTGCAATGGACATTGAAGAAAATCCTCGTACCCTCGAGCGTATCGTTCAATCGGACCGTCGTTTTGCCAGCTCTATACAATTTTCGAATTAAATTTATTAAAATTAAATCCTAATTAATTTAGTATTTTGACCGACTTGCCTTCCAGATGTAATCAAGGTAATGATAATAATAACTAATGTTTCGATAGCGATTAGCGCCGGTAATTATGAACTGCACATCCAGCGAGCAGAACCTTTTGACAAGCATCTGATGTGCTCTCCCCAGAACTGGAAATCCCTTCTTGTTGCTGATGAACAAGGTTGTAGGTAGAATCAAGCATTTCACAGGCTCACCTAACCATCTGCTTATCTGAAAATATCGAATATTTTTATAATAAAGTAAAATTTTTTATCTACCTTAATTTAAATTGTCAAATAAGAACCTCATCTTCTTCGGGAAGATCATGGCTGACTAACAAAGCAGCTCCCAGTTTTCTATCAAAATCGCAAACAATTCTAAATGCATTCCACCACTCCCAAGGATTCTCAGTTTCTACCTCAGAAAAATGTTCTTCGTCTCTGTAAGAGTTGACTCTATTCTGAGGATTTTCCATGGGAACCTGGAGCCACACCTGAAATGAATATACCACTAATGAAATAAAACAACGAAAAACAGTCTAAACCGACACATCTTTTTGGGAGAAACAAACCTGATAGTTTACAGGACTCGCAAGTTTGTCGGCAACGATCCTGGCTAAATTAATATGTCTATCGATGTTGCCCTTCAGTTTTAGGGTCACTGCGTTCAGAGCCAAATGTGAAGCTAAACAAAATTCTTGATTCAATGCTTCTTCACTATTTTTAGCAACATAAGGTATTGTTGAATCTACATCGATATGAGGTGAGAACTTTCCGATGACTAATGAGTTCCAATCTAGAATAGAAATTCAAGTGAGCATTGATTTTTAATAAAGAAAAGTAAAATTTGAAGGAAACAACAGAAGTTGATTTTGAAAGAAACGTACCGGAGTTGCAGAGGATCATATCTGGTCTGGTGAATGGATCAGTTCTCTCCTTCGCAACACCGGAGATAAATTCCCTTTTGTAGCGAGGATGAACGAGTGGAGCGACGATAAAATCATACCTATGAAATTGATATTGTTACTAATTTGCTTCTATTTCTTAAAAAGTTGTCTACTTGATATACGCGCGAATTATTTTTTGTCTTAAAATTACAATTTTTTAATTAACTTATGTATTATAATAACCCTCCGTTAAATTAATTTACAAATACTTTTAGTATGAAATAGACTTACTTTGCCTCATTAGCAACACAAAGACATTGTTTGAGATCAGGGACTGAACTAAATTCCAAGCCACAAGAAGAGCGCCTCTCGCCTGACATGGCTTAAATAATTTGGTCCTTTACCTTGAAGATTAAAAATCGCTTATTCGATTTGGATGTTCTCATATATATATATAACTTAAAAGTTTATCACAGCGATCTCAACGTAAAAAATAAATTTCGAATTTCATGTCACAATGCGAACTATGTATGCGTAAAAAAATGTAGCCATTATAATAAATTGAAAAAAAAAGATTGTCCCCTATTGAAAATTCTTAAGTCGTAAACTATGCAGAAAACTATTTCGCAAATTAGGTTGGACACTACATCGAAATCGACATATTTTCGGACAGCTTCCTACGGCGTGACTTAGTAAAACATTTATTGTGAATAGTTTGTTTATTATTGAAAAAGGCCCATAAATTTCACAAATAAATTTTTTAGAAACATTTACACATAAAAGTCAAATTCATAAACATTTATTTTTCTGCATAATTAGCTCATCACTTTATTGCGATGTATTAAAAGTTCAAATACAAAACTTGCTTAAAATTCAGTTGATCAAAAGCGTTTATTTTGCTATTCTGTACTTTTCCACTTTACTATTCATCTTTATTGAAATATTGAAATTTGAAAGATGAAAGCAGCGGCATTTTGAGGTTAGCTTTGCACGCGTCGTTATCATAATTATTAAGACTATCAAATGCAATTAATCCGCTTGAAATTTTTGAAACTAAGCCGATTAAAATTAAATGATTGGAACAGAATAATAATTTATTAAATAGTAAGATACTTACACTTGAAGAAAAATATTTCGGCGTTTTTGAACGAAAATTTTGAGGAAAAAGCACGTGATTCGTAAAATGCTATCCCCCTCTACTATAACTCACAAATATCTTATACTTAGATCTTATTCATTAATTAATTCGTTGGGCGATGGATTAATGAGCAACATCCAACCAGACTTTCTGGTCTAAAAATTAGAATTAGATTGAATTACATCAATTTAGAGGTTTATAAAACAATTATTAAACCAATGACAATTGTCAAGTTAGATTCCTCTTTCAGCGACAAAGTTTGTGTGAATCGCGCCGACGCCGCCATTTTCTTTCCGTTTCCGTGGTAACGGTACAAATGTCAAAATAAACACTTGACGTCTGTCAAGTGTCATTGCGTATTCTTGTAATATTAAGTAATATAAGTGTAAATAATTAGGAAGTATAAGGTAGGTAAGTAAAAGGGAATCAGAATGAGAACTCATCCAACATGGGTGGATAAAGTCCAAGATAAAACGGAGCAATGGTAAGTTTTTCGAATATACTATATTGTTTTATATAAATTTGATCAGATTGTGAAGAAACGAAAAATGATATGTTCAGAAAATAAACCGCAATATTCAAAAGCGTGAATAACAATAATTATTCCTTAATTTTGTTTTGTGTTTTCAGATGGTGAATTACAAAAAATTGTATATAATATGTACATTTAAAATATCAACGACCTTATATTATTACATTTGCACCGCACATATTATAATAAGCGAATTAATGTACACTTTTTTTGCAGTATATATGATTTATGCTTCAATCCGGACGGATCTCAATTAGTAGTAGCTGCTGGAAATCAAGTATTAGTTTACGAAACTAGCAAAGGTGCCTTAATACAATCTCTTAAAGGTACAGACAAATAATAAAAGTAGTATGAAAAGTTATTATTACGAAGAAGTAATTTCCAATTTCAATTTATTATTATTTTTCTTTTTACATCTAATATATAATTACAAACATTTTATTTTACTTAGGTCATAAAGATATAGTTTATTGCGTTTGTTACGCTAAGGACGGAAAAAAGTTTGCATCTGGAAGTGCGGATAAAGCAGTTATAATATGGACTTCCAAACTCGAGGGAGTTCTCAAATATTCGTAAGAATTGAAGATTCCGTTCAATTTTGAATTCTCAAAAGAAATATTCTTCTCCATTGTAATTGGGATGCAACTGTCGTCAATTTTCAATATTTCTAGGCACAATGAAGCTGTTCAAGCAATGCAGTTTAATCCAGTGTCCCACCAATTGTTAAGCTGTGCGCTGTCAGATATTGCTTTATGGTCAGCAGAACAAAAAGCTGTACAAAAATATAAAACAGGAGGGAGAGTGAATTGCTGCTCATGGACAAAAGATGGCCAGTACATGGCCCTTGGTTTGGCAACTGGTTGTGTTTCCATAAGAAACAAGGTACCAGAACAATGCAGACTTGAATCTCTTACCAATCTAACAAATATAATGATAAAGAATAATTTTTCATAGCCAAAGCTAACGCAAATTCTTTTTCAGAATGGTGAAGAAAAGACACGAATTGACCGATCTGGAGGAACAGCTATTTGGAGTCTTTCCTGGTGTCCTTTAAGGTAATTAAAAATATAATTATAAATTTTAAATTCTAATGTCTATAGAGGATGGGAACTGAAGCGTCAGAAAAACCTTCCCGATAATTTCCAGTTTTCAAACATTTTCCCTGGATATTTGAATTGAAATGATCAAATTCAAGCCTTGAAAATTAAACCGCATTGTATAATATTAGTCTTTGAAATTCAGCAATTTAGAATTGGAAGTTCCTCAAACTGTACAATTTCCCATTGGAATCGCAACCATTTTTTAAAGATTTTTAAAACGAACTCGTTCATTCTCATATTATTTCATATAACAATTAAATTAAATTTAAAGTCATTGAATAGGGGTTTTCACTAAAACTAAAAATGAGATAAATTACCTGTTAGAAAATGAATTCACTGTAATTTCCTGATCCAGTGGAATTTTTGTTTGATTTAACTTAAATTTAAGCAGGGTACTTTAATTTAATCTAAAACAAGAAAAAAATTTATTTTATTTTGTAATTTTATTCAGAGATGATTCGGTGGATGTCCTCTGCGTGGCAGAATGGGGTGGAACTCTTTCGTTCTATGCCATTAACGGAAGGTCTGTCAGAAGAGAAAGAACTCTGAATTTTATTCCGCTGAAACTTACCCACTTTCCTGAGGGTCAGTATCTCCTCGTTTCTGGCAGCAACAGACGTTGTTTATTAATGACTCATGATGGCATACAATTGGCGACTGTTGGTAATGAATTTTCATCCTGGGTCTGGAGTTGTGCAGTTCATCCAGAATCATCACATATCGTAAGTGATTAAAAAAATACCCGTTGCTAGTGCACAACGAAAGAAAAACGAACAACCTTAATATTACTACAATATTATAATATTTATCCAGGTAATTGGATGTCAGGATGGAACAATCACCTATTTGGAATTATCCTGGAATACCGTCCATGGATTATATGGTGAAAGATATGCTTACAGAGAGAACATGACTGACGTGATCATTCAACATCTCGTTACAAACCAAAAAGTTCGAATTAAGTGCAAAGACCTGGTAGGGCCCCTTTATATTTTATATTGATTTATTTGAAGCCTATTCAAGAATCATTTGGATATGAATTGTCTTTCCAGGTGTGCAGAATTGCTGTCTATAGGGATAAACTTGCAGTTCAGCTTCCTGAGAGAGTCATAATTTACGAACCATCTGGGAACAATGAAGGGATGCATTATCGCATCACCGACAAATTAGCACAAGCACTTAATTGCAACATGCTGGTAGTGACAACAAACCGTTTGATTCTCTGCCTAGACAAACGTCTTCAAAGTCTTTCATTTACAGGAACAATTGAACGAGAATGGATCCTAGATGGACCAATCACATATTTAAAGATAATTGGTGGTCCGGTGGGCCAAGAGTGTTTGGTGGCAGGTTTAAAAACAGGACAGGTTGTAAAAGTGTATGTCGACAATCCGTTCCCCATGCACCTAGCAAAAGTTGAGAGTGCTGTTAGATGTTTGGATGTCAGTTTATTGAAAGAGAAATTAGCAGTAATCAGCGATGCTGACGTTCTTTCGGTTTTTGACGTCAGGACTGAACAGAAACTACAAGAATTTCATGACGTGAGGAGTGTTGCTTTTAATAGTGCCTTTGAGGAAATTATGTGCTTTTCTGGCGTGAATTATCTGGCGATTAAAGTCGCAAATTTCAACGAATATAGGCAGAAGTTTTCTGGATTTGTTGTTGGCCACAATGGATCAAGACTCTATTGTTTAAATGGACCTTCTATTGTTACTGTCGAGGTAATTTCTTTGTTTTATTGTCGGGTCAGTGTGGCAGCTGTACCGGGGAAACCGAAAAATGACAGTAAATTTATTTTTTGGACCAGAAATTTTTGGTTTAATTTTGATATCACATGAAATTGTGTTACAATTGGAAGTGAAACACTTTAAAACTTAAATCATTCAGTTGGCAATGCCTAATCCTAAAATTGTTGACTTTTAAAGAAGATTCTCCAACACTCCAAAATTAATTCCTTTCCAATGCTTGAAAGCGTCGTAAAATAGGTTGTAATGATTCAGGAAATTCTAGAACATTGAAAAAGGCATGCCTTTCAGATATTGCAACTCGCTATGAGGATCATATTATGATAGTGTATGGTTCAATGAAATTAAAAAAATCAAGATTCATCAAATATATCAATTGAAAGTGATACAATCTCTACCGCTTAGGAAGATTCTAGAGTGTCCCAAAATACTTTTCAATGTTGAGGAAATTGTTGTGAAATATGTTCAAATAGTTTAGAAAATTCGGGAACGTTTTATCAGATCTAGAATATATTCTCAAATTTCCTCTTCGAAATTGTTTATTTTTTATTTTTCACTATTAACTGCTATATACCAATTTTGCAGATGCCCTTGTCTTCGGCGATGTACCAATATCTAGAGATCGAGATGTTCAAAGAGGCTTATGCTATTGCTTGTTTAGGCGTAGCAGAAAACGATTGGTTTGCCTTAGGCATCGCAGCTCTGGATAATTTGGAATTTAATATTGCTTACGCAGCCTTCGCTCGTATAAAAAAATTGCGATATATCGAAATTGTGTCTGAAGTTGAAGAGAAACTGAAATCTGGTGAATGGGGCAGAGAAGCTTGCATGGCGACTGCAGCAGCTGCAATGGGTAGACTTCGAGAGGCAGCGAGACTTTATCAAAAAGCCGGATTGCAACAATATGCCGTTGATATGTACTCTGACCTGAGAATGTTTGACATAGCACAAGAATTTATTGCTTCCGGAAACTCCCAGGTTTGTTTTAAATATAAATTGTAATTATATTCCAAACATTATTATTGGTTGTTCTAGTAATCTAGTAACAGCCCTGGCGGAACTATGGAATAGGAATTTATTCCGAACAAATCTGAACTATTCCGAATCATTCCGATCAGTTAGGAAGTAATTCCTATCCGCAACCTTTGCCAGGAATTTTATACTAAATGCGCACTTTTATTTCATTTTTTTTAAATTTAGGATCGCACTGTCTTACTTCGCAGAAGAGCTGAATGGGCTAAAAGTCTAGGTGAACCTCGTGCCGCGGCCGAAATGTTCCTCTCAGCAGGCGACGTTCAAAGAGCCATAAAAATAATTGCAGAGCACGGTTGGATCGACATGCTAATCAAAGTTGGCAGACAATTGGACAAAGCAGAACGAGAAAGTCTAACCGTGATTGCTAAAAAATTACGACAATTAGGAGCTACTCACGGTGCAGCCGAAATTTTCACACGATTAGGTGATGATCCTGATGTTGCTGAAGTTCTCATCGAAGCTCAGGCTTGGCCCGAGGCTTTTGAACTTGCCGAAAGAAACCCAAAATTGAAATCCCGCATTTATGGTCCTTATGCTAGGTGGTTAGCAGAGACAGGACGCTTCTCAGAAGCTCAAGAAGGTATACATTTTACATAAATTACTTAATAAAAAAGATTTGAAAATATTTAATAAAAGAACATAATTAGACAAATTTAACTATACAGCTTTTCAAATGGCTGGTCAGCCGGAAGAGTCAATTGGAGTGCTAACAACTCTCGTGAAAAATGCCGTAACCGAAAGAAGATTTCGTGATGCTTCTTATTTTTACTGGCTCTTGTCTCAACTCAGCCTTGAGCTACCAAAAAACGTGGAAGAGATAAAATCTTTATTTTCAGTTTATTCTGAAAAGGCAGATATCTATTATGTGTATCATGAAGTGCACAAGTATTTAGTAAATATTCATTTGTACCGACTTTTCTTTTGCAATTATCAAACACTTTTTCACTGGAACTTTTTTCACTTTTTAGGAAGAACCTTTTACCTCTCTGATGCCAGAAGCACTTTTTAACATATCGCGATTCCTAATCATGAAAACACAGGGTAGACAATTCGAAGGCGTCTCTCAACTAACAATTACGTACGCACTAATGAAGCAAGCTCGTCTTCTAGGCGCCAATAAGTTAGTTATGCAATTACTAGAGCGTTTGCGAGGAATCAAGATCCCTAAAAATCTTTTAGCGCAAATTGAAACTTGGGCTATTGCAGCAAAGGCTTATCCATATCGGGACCCGGAAGAATTATTGCCACTGTGTTACAGATGCTCGACTTTTAATACACTCTTGCCGTCTAATAACGGTCCTGAGAACAGTTGTGCACAATGCGGTTTGAAATTCCAACACTCCTTTGTCATGTTTGGTAATTTTTTCTTTTTTGACAGTTCCAATGCAAGGGTGTTCCCTGGCATTTGAAGTAATTATTAATTAATGCGATTGATGAATATTTTTTCAGAAATACTGCCACTTGTCGAGTTCGAATTAGAGGAAGGAATCACATACGAAGAGGCTGAAAAATTGATAGAAGAACCTATACAGATTTCGGATGATTCGACCCAAATCGAGGATCAGCTGACGATTACAACTAAAACGGATCTTTTCACGGATCGCTTAGTTCGTTATGAGGTAAATTTTGTTTGTTTTTGATATGACTAATATTTCCAATTGAAGATCTATTTTTGAGACGCATTTCTTTTCAGAATAAAGTAGGAGGTTCAACTGTTCTAGTTAATCGTGGGGTTTTGAAAAGTATGGAACCCTCAAGCGTTCTTATTGTCAAGTGGCCAAGCCCTTTTAAGACTCGATATTTTAAGAACCTTTTAACGGATCTGCAAGTTACGTCGTGTAAAACGTGTTTAAAGGTATTAATTTAGTTTTTTTAATCTCTAATATATTACAGGATGTTTCAAACATGTTTTCGTCCTTTTTAGCTCTTTCATTCGGACGATTATGAGTTGGCATTACTCAGATACGGCCACTGTCCATTTTGTCGGACACCGAATAATCCAACAACTCATGCTTAATTTCTTAGGAATTCGACTTGTAAATATCACAGAGACACTCATATTTCAAAATGACAATTATTTGCACCTATATTTTTTACAAATAAAAAATTACTATGAAAAATAATCTGGATTGAGAAATTTATATTTGACTTAAAGAGTAGGGCTTCTTCCTTTCTTTCGTGGTCATTATTAAAAGAGATAGGAAGTAAGTAAATTTAAAGCTTTAATAACGTTATTATTAACAATTTATGTACTTATAAATGTATTCCCCGCATGAGACTCAACTTTTTCTTTCATAGCGTTGTACCAAGTAGCTAGTTTCGTGTGTTCCATCGTGTCATTAAAGGCTTCTAAACCTTCGATACTGTTAAGAATTCCGTATACGGCTAAATCGGAAAGATCAGGGTTTTGGCCTCCCATGAAGGGACCACCACGCGCTTTAATCCCTCGCAGCCAAACGTTTACCTCGTCGTAGAGCGATTGCCGAACGTCACCTTTAAGATTGTACTTTTTCTTCAAATTATCCCCTAACCACCACATCGCTATGGCACCTACGTTGATCATCATCCATCGCTGCCATAAGGGGAAATATTCTTCCCAGTGTCCAACCTTAAGAGAGTCAATTATAATTATTTTAGCTAAACATCACAAACAACAGTACGTACTTTTTCAAGTTTTCAATTTAATGATATCATAATATATAGGCAGGGCTCGGACTCACTTCAGAGATAAAAAAAGTGCCAATAGAAGCATAAGTTTTGAATAATAGTGACATGAAATTTTTTAAACTAAAAACTTATAAAATAATTGAAATCGTACCCCGACGCGATACACAATGTTTGTAATAATTTCCGTCCTTGAGATTGGAATAAAAGCATAGAATGTTTGGGTTCCCGCAAGGTTATATACATACTATACAGCATACACAGGTCCGGGGGCTCTCGTGATGGGGGAACCACTGAGTGTAGTGGCGTATGTGCCGAGTAGTGTAGGATTTGAAAAGGTAAACACGTTTTCTAACCTTAAAGTCTCAGCTGCCCTCAACGAGCCGAATCGTGAAGTGATCGATATGTAATATCTGTAATATTTAAATAAAAGAAGTGCAAAAATGTCGTGTATTTTTGCCGTGCCAAAGTGCAAAACAAATACTTCAAAATTTAAAGGCAAGAGATAAGCTTTTAAAGTGCCGAGTGATATTGTCGTACGGAGATAATGGGAATCGTGTGTCCCCGGCGTGAATTTCTTTCGTTGAAAGGTACGTATATCCGAATTTCATTTTCCTGTGAACGATATTATCAGAGAGAGTGTAAATTGTGATAGCGAAGGGCAAATTATTCATCGTGCTTCGTTGCTATACCCTCGCTTGCGAAATGGTGCCAAACCGACAAAATTCGATAATCCCGAGAAATCGGCAGGAAGTTTGCGACAACCACTTTAAAGTATAGAAAACTTAATTGTTAATATGTTAATTATTTTAATTAAATAAAAATGCATCCCTATTTTTAAAGTATTGAATACATCTGGATTAAATTGACTTCTTAAAATAAAAATTTCAAATTAAACCGCCACTTTCTCTACTCTACTATTACGCCACTACCGGAAGTGGCAACTTTGTGAAATAATCGAAAGCTTCAATAAGGGAACTTCCCCCACCACGAGAGGTCCCGGTCCCGTGTATAGTGTATACGACCGTGGGTTCCCGGAATGGTAATCGACTTGTCAAATCGTTCTTGTAAAAGGGCTTCTTCTTCTTCTTCTTCTGAATATTCTTCGCATGTACAGAAAAATACAGAACAACAGTTTTTTTATCATTTCAGAAATTTTAGAGCACAATACGGTAGCTGTGCATTTATTTAAACAAAACTGATGGCTTTCTTGAGAAAAAACGTGTACCAAACAATAAAAAAAAAATATTTTCCTGACAAATCAGCAACACAGTAAAAAACCGAAAAAATTTCGTAAATTGAACACATCACGGAATTGACTTCGGATGCAAAGGAGAATGGAATTTTTTTACTTAAAAAAAATTCACCTCGCACGATCCGTACATGAATAATATTCAGAAGCTCTTTTACAAGACTTATTTTACCACTCAAAAAAAAATTTGGTTTAAATTACAAAAACCGTGTCTTTAATATATATATATTTTTAATTAATTAAAATTATCTTCAAATTGAAGAAAACCATTTTAAATTGAAGAAAAATTTTTTTTTGAATAAAAAACCATTTCTTTGAATTAAAGAAATTTGTTTGAATCAAGAGAAATTTCTTTGACTGAGAGCCAATGAATATTTCATTTTGACTCAAAGAAATTTTGCTGGAATCAAAGAATCTTTACTCTGAGTGACAAGTCGATTACCATTCCGGGGACCCAAAAGTCCATGCTTTTGTTCCATTTTCAATGAAGAACATGATTACAAATATGTTTTCAAATGCGGATTAAAGTCCAAACTGGACTATTAATGCAATAGTACTGTTGTAATTTGGGGGTTTTCGAAAGTTTAAATAGATGGTCGGCTAGAAAACCGATTTACGAAGAGAAATTTCCTCTATCAATTTTTGATAAAGTTTCGGAAAAAGAATAATGAAGTTAGAAAAATTGAGAGTATCGAATATTTACAAAATGCCGACTTCAAAAGAAAAACTTTGATGTAAAAGTTGTTGAAACTGTTAAATTATGTTTTTGTTTTATTTTTTATGACACCATAAAATTGTATTGTTAAGATAAAATAACATTTGCAGGATTTTATACATATTTTCGAAAAAATCTGGCAAATAAAACGGTCATCAGAAAGTGTCGGGACATTTTTCTAGACCTTTTTTGGAAAAACAATTTTTTTCGTTTGACTTTTATCGTATCATATCTTTTTAGCAATAAATGTGAATTTTCCCTTTTTAAGACAGAAAAACAATTCAATTTTTAACTTTTGTGAAGTTTTCCAACGGATTTCGAAACAAGACGAGAAATTCTATTAGAATCGGAATATATATATATATATATATATTGTATATAACTTTGTAAACAATTTTTTTCAGCAAATCGGTAAGATACGAGCTTGTCTTATTTCCTACGAAAAACAACAAAAAACGGCAAATGATTCTGTGACTTGGACATATACTGCCTGCCCGAGTTGAAATTAATTCAGCCTGAATTTTCTTATTTCTGGCATACACTGCTATGGATTTTCAAATTAAATTGGCTGTGTCTAGGTTAACCCAAATTCAGCGAGCGTAGACGAGCGTAAATAAATGGTTAAATCCATTATTTTTTTCTTATGAAGTTATAAGGTATGCAAAAATTAAAGAAAACGGCGTTGTAAAGAAATTTCATAAAATCATATTAATAATTTTGCATTCTATGAAGGCATTTTGAAGTTCTAGAAGATTTTATTGTTTAAACTGTAAATTTTAAACTTTATTAATAGAAGTGCTGTTTGGATATGTTGTTATCACGATGAAATTTTGTATAAAATTTTTAAATAAAAATAAAAATTCGTTACCATATACTCTGACAGTTCCATTCCAGAAAAATTAGACATTTAGAAAAAGAGAAAAATATTATTGAAGAAGATTAATCGTATATAATGATACTAATTAAACTTTTTGTGTTCCGTTTAATTTTAACTTCATTCTTTTCCAAACTTGAACCTTTTATTTAAA
>CAKNWW010321701.1:4456-23344 GCA_932074435.1 Andricus kollari | reverse complement strand
GGGGGGGGGGGGGTCAAATTTTACACAAATCTAATACCTTCTCTGATGAGAATGTAAAAAAGACCATATTAACCTGGTCATCAAAATTTTTAATTCTTATAACAAAAATCTTAAATTTACTTCAGAATTGGAAACTAATAATGGGATTAATTATCTGGACTTGACTCTGTTTAGAGAAAACAACAGGATTATTACTAATTGGTACAAAAAACCCTCTTCATCAAGTAGAACTATCAACTACTTTTCAGGTCATCCAAATAATATGAAAAGGAATATTGTGTTTAATTTGATTGATAGGGCCATAAATTTGTCCGATAAACGATTCCAGTTTCACAATCTTAAAATTATTACCCCAATACTACTTAAAAATGATTATCCTATCACGTTCATTCAAAAAAATATTAAAACTCGTATGAATACAATCAAATTTTCACGCACTAATAAAGAAAAATATAATTCAGGTAAAAAAAATTTTGTTACAACAACCTAAAATTAGTCTTCCTTATATACCGAAAATTTTTTATAAATTATCTACTCATCTTAAGAAAGCTAACATAACAACTTTACCTTCTTCGAATTCTTCTCTAAACTCGATTATTAAACTTGGTAAGGATCTTTCTGAAAAATGGGATCGTACAAATTTAGTTTATAAACTCTCTTGTAAAAATTGTGAGGCTTCTTAAGTAGGCGAAACTAAGAGATCGCTAAAAACTCGCGTAAATGAGCATGAAAAATATGGGAAAGAATAATCTGTAATTAATTTACATCAGAATAAATTTCACCACGAATTTGATTGGAATAACGCAAAAATATTAGATTTTGAGTCTGATTGTAAAAAACGTCTAATTTCTGAGATGATTCATATCAAGAGTAATCCGAGTAGTATGAATAAAAAAGGGGATATTCATGCGTTAAATTTCCGATGTTTCAGTATTCTGCAAAAATTCAATTAATAATATTTCATTTACCTACACGTTCAGATTCTTTGACACATATGTTTTCACGCTCACAATGAAATGTACGATAGATTATATACCACTTGTATTTATTATTGCTCGCTTAGTCTCCGTTGTCTCGTCCTTAACTAACATACGACTTATGCTAATTTGGCATATGACTAGTTGAAAATTTCGAGACCATATTGGTAATTATCAGTTTTAAATTCAGTGTTATTTGATACCGCTGTGATGTAACAAAGTGTTTTGTTTTCAATGTGAATTTTATTTTTTAATAAAAAAAATCTTTTTAGCCTGATGAGGCCAGAAAACCAATCTGGTAAAACGTCGTAACACCATAAACTGATGTTTATTATTTACCCCCAATTGGCCGTTTGACTACTTACTACGATTATTAATATATGGAGGGTGATTTACCAAAATTTGAAAAAAACATAATCGCTAGTGACCTTTTTAAAAAAACTCGTATCTACTTTTTTAAAGTCGAAATTACTAGTTTTACGTGAAAAAATCGAGATACAAAAACAGTAAGGAGAGCAGAATAGGGTAAAATGAACATAAAATTAAAATTTTAATATTCCTATTAGAAAGTAAAATAAAACACATGTTGATAGTTTCGTACCTTGTCAAATAACATCCGCCATCTCTGAAAATATAAGAAAAATCATTAGGTTTTTTTTAAAAGAATCGTATATCTATAAATAAGGAGGAGGTTGAATATGAATGTTTTTTGGGCCCACCCGGATTTGACCAATCTTTAGTCAAAATGATTATCTGGATTGATTTCGATCGGCCCCATATTTTCGTCCAACCTTTTTTTTAAAATAACAAATTGTTCTTGCAAAATAAACAATTTGAGAAACCACACGGCAAAAATTTGTTCATTAAGTTTTACACGACTAATTATTATAATCCCAGAGTACATGGGCACATTACGTTATAACTAAGTACTATTACATATGCGTGTATCCAACACTAAAATCATTACAAAACTAAACCATTCTATCGTAGTTAAAAGAAGAAAAAATCAAGAATTAAACACAACTCAACTTTTTTATTAAGTATTAATATTAACACTATAAACGCTTACTAAAATATTTGTGTATTGAATAAAGCAAACAAATAAAATTAATAAGGAAAGAAACAAGAATTAGCTATAACGTGTGAAAATAAACTATATTTTATTTTTACATAGTTCAGTTATTATTGAATATATGACTATATAAGTATTAAAAAATCACTGTATTCATATATTTTTTAACATTATTCGACATGTAAAACGTTTTTTGAATTTATTTATAATGTATTTCATCTGGACACATTGCCAAGGGCCTCTCATTTTCCCGGAACTTTTCCGGTCTTAACCAAACCTATCTACTTCCACCTCTACTCTTTTGTCACTGCCAATCATAGCGATTTTAGGAAAATTTGTCACACCTCCGATGCGTCTCATCGCCCCCGAATGTCTGTTTCTCCCACTGAACGATTCAGATACCTTTAAGCCCCCGTAGCGAAAACTTGCTCTGCAAATTGTAGTTTCAAAATAAATGTATTTTTAATGTTGTTTTAACAAATAAGGTGTTTTTTCCAGTAGAAAACACATCCTTACCTTTTTAATTATTTTCTACATTCTACAGAATAAACATTTTGGTCGTTCGAATCGTGGATGCCCTGCTTAAAATGTCGGATGGGACCCGGTTAGAAACCGGTTAGAAAGGGGTTCTAAACGACCTAAACCGCGCCGTAACCGTTTTTTGTCTCCGGGTTATAACCGACACCGAACCGGACTCTATGTAGCATTATGTAATATTCGTATCCGATTACTAGCTGGTTTGAAACTGGATCCGCAAAATACATCTACCCGGTTCTTATCCGGTCCTAA
The DNA here is from genome assembly GCA_932074435.1 of Andricus kollari. Classification (NCBI taxonomy): domain Eukaryota; kingdom Metazoa; phylum Arthropoda; class Insecta; order Hymenoptera; family Cynipidae; genus Andricus; species Andricus kollari. Next base: position 20,506 of record CAKNWW010321701.1, on the reverse strand, counting down.
CCGGCTTGTACCTGATTTTTGTCTCCGGTTTATATCCGACTCCTAACCACCCTGTTGAAAATACCGGTTAGAAAATGTAAGATATTGGATGGAAACCGATTAGAACCCAATTTGGTTTTTACGCGGTTCTAACCAATTTCTATCCAGTCTCCATTTGAATTTCTAGAACGTACGCGGATCTTTCTAACTGGTCCTAACCGGTTTATTTTCACTGGAATCTGAATAAATTCAAATTAACTGAGGTGGATTCAAATTAATTCAAGTGAACTTAAGGAAATTCTACATGAATTCAAAAACAAATAAATTTCAGAAAAGCAATTCAAAAGTTGAAAACTATTAATTTTCTATAAATTTAGGTGAAACATTTTCGGACTGGAACCTGAAAGGTTTTTTTTGTCTTTTTCCTCAAGAAACGAATTTTGATTTATCTGTGATTATAGGTTATAGAGATGCAACAAATTGTAGGTTTCACCTTCAAATAACGGATTAAACAAAAAATTAAGTATTTTAATTTATTTGGATTTTGGTTTGACACATGAGAACATTAGTACACATGTGTAGTCTCTCACCGACTTAAAAATGTGTTTGTGTGTGTGTGTGTGTGAAAAACTAGCGCGATCGGCCCTTTTTTTTTGCAAAACTCTTAGCCAAACTTTAATGCAGGCAAATACATTGCAGCTTGGGGAGCCAAACATCTCTATAACCCATGATCACAGATCTATCAAAAGCCGTCTCTTGAGAAAGAAGACAAAAAAAGCCTTTCAGGATCCAGTCCAAAAATGATTCACTAAAATTTATAGAATATTAATAATTATCAACTTTTGAATTGCTTTTCTGAAATTGAATTGTTTTTCAATTCATGTATAATTCCCTTAAGTTCAATTAAATTAATTTGAATCCATCTCAGTTAATGCGAAATTATTATGTGGGAACCAGTTAGAAACGAACTTTAATCTTTGTCAATATTTAATTTCTGGTTCCATTTGTCGGATAGAAACCGTTTAGGACCGGTAAGAATGTTTCCTGTGTCGAGTGACGTGTAGGAATCGGTTAGGAACCGGTTAGAAACTAATTTCGGTGTATGCAAATATTAAATTTCAGGTTCTAATTTGCAGGATAGAAACCGGTTAGGACCGGTTAGAAAGTTTCCAGTGTCGATTGCCGTATAGGAATCGGTTAGGAACAAGTTAGAAACAAACTTTGGTTTTTGCCAATATTGAATTTCTGGTTCGATTTGTCGGATAGAAACCGGTTAGGACGGTTAGAATATTTTTTGTGTCGAGTGCCGTTCAGGAATCGGTAAGGAACCGGCTAGAAACGAATCTCGGTGTTTGCAAATATTTAATTTGAGGTTCAAATTTGCCGGATAGAAACCGTTTAGGAGCGTTTAGAAAGTTTCCAATCTCGAGTGCCGTATAAGAATCGGTTAGGAACAAATTAGAAACGAACTTAGGTCTTTGCCAATATTTAATTTCTGGTTCTATTTTCCGGATAAGACCCGGTTGGAACCGGTTAAAATATTTTCACAACATTTTCTGTTGTCATTTCCATGATAAAAACCAGTTAGGATCCGGATATGTTCTAGAAAATCAAATTGAGACCGGATAGAAATCGGTTAGAACCAGGTTAAAACCAAATTGGTTTCTAACCGGTTTCTATCCGGTATCTTATATTTTCTAACCGGTATTTTAAGTAGTGTGTTCTAACGGGCGTGTTTCATAATCGCGAAGTGCCGTATAGAACATTGACTTTCATCGACTATCAGAGAATTAAAAAGACAGTGAACTTTAAAGTGATCTTTCGGCGACGAATACTCAAGTGACTTTCAAATATTCGCAAATATTCGCATACCGAAAAAGACTTGGAATCTAGGTATTTAGGGTTAACATATTTAATGTTTAGCTACAGGACAGTCATCCAGTTGCTAAACGATAGTTTCTGTGCATATTAAAATATGTATGCAAATATGCAACGCAGAACTTCCTTACCTGAAAGGTTTTTCTGGAAAGGAAACAGCACTTTTATCAATTATTTTATTCTATCCAAACAATTTACAGCATTATTATTACTGCCATGTGACCAAAATAATAACACGAAACACTGACTATAAGCTTCATGAAGTAAACAACAGATGTCGACAGCATTTTTCACGAAATTGACTATAAGCTTCATTAACTAGCCGATAGAGGTATGGCGTTTTCCTGTACTCGGACAACAATACTGAGAGAAATTTTGGGCCATTTTTGCTAAGAACTCAAGTAGTTTTCACTATTTTGCAAAGAGATCCAAGAGATCTGACACTGTCCCGAACAGCAAAACATGCTGTGCGACATAGTGGTTTCAGAAATTTTGAATATTAGGTCCTGAATTTCATCATAGCTGCTATACCATAATAGAAAATTATTTGTACTTGGTCACATGGTAAACTCAACCATTTTCAACTAGCAGGTATGACGACTAGGTAGCTGCTTGTTCCGCAAAGAGTAGCTTAACGCGATATGCCACATAGTAAACTCTCCTGTTACAAACTACGCAGTATGGTACCGCTAGATATCTGTAAGAACTATGGAGAATAATATTTCGCACTGTGCTACATGGTAAACACAACTTGATTTAACTAATAGATATTAAGATATGCACTTGCTAAACACCTCAAAGTACCATCATGAATTTATTTCCATACTGTGCCACATATTAATTCTAATCACTTCAAATAAGAGTTGTGACATTGTTGAATTGCTCTAAATACTAAATAAAAACTACTGTATCCTGCATGGTAATTTCAATTATGATACAAACATATCTAAAAATATTAAAGAGTAGATTCAATTTGTTAACTTGAGTAATATTCAGAAACCATTTTTTACTATTATTTATCTTTATTTTCATTTGTCACTATTATTACTAGTTAAAATTAAAAGACACACCAAAAATACACAATACAGTGTATATTTACGTTCGCACATTTATATTTTTAAACACATGTAGCAATAAATACACTACAGATGTACTTATGAATCTTTATATTAAATCCACTTCTTTGTCATATATTTAAACCCATTGGTATACAAAATATTACAGACTAGTAATGGGGTCAAAATAAAAACTATTAGAAGTATAAGTATACCTGAACGTGCAGGATAAAACTTTGCCAGATTTCTGATCCAGAAAACTTTTGATTTTGCTCCTTCGATTTAGTAGCTATATCAGCAGGAACAGCTTTACCCATATTTGAAAGGTCGGGGAACAAAAGGGCCTAACCCCGTTTTTCCAAATTTTTCTTGACGCCAGAAAAACGTTTGTATTTTACGAGATTACCGAAAAAAATATATTGGATATATATGATCGATAATCTCCACTCTTGAACGTTGTTCTTTAAAATTTCCGTCAAACAGTTTTCGATTTATGATACATCAAAGTTAAGCACGGGCCTAAGCCAAGGGGGTACAGGCGAACAAAAGGGCCTAACCCCAAGCAGCAAGCATTTACTCGGATTAGTTCCGCCTGGTCTGCGGTGCAATTTTATAAATAAATACTAGCAAATACAATAATAATTTTTCAATGAATATATTTTTTATGTTGTGTTTTTATATCGATCACAATAATCGAATTGGACTATATCTTTGGAATATTCAACTTTGGAATATTTTCAACTACAGCAAATTTTTGTAATGTTGACGATGCTCGACCGGAATTAATTCAATCATTCGACGGAGATCGATTTTTTTCTCCGCGGAAAGTTCTTTCGGTGTCACTTGCATCAATGGAATCTTGTAAAAATCCGCAATGGTTTTTCCTGTAAAAGTAACAAAAAATGCACACTATTTTTATACGCTGGTAGAAAAATATTTTTCAAAACAATGAGGGCAGTTACAAGAACAGGCATCCTCTAAATGTTTTCGAGTGAAAGATTCACTCAATATGAGTGATAATCCTGCAAATCTAGCTTCAGTGAAAATGTCAATCTAAATGAGTGAAAATCTACTCATTTCAGAGTAATATTTCACTCTTAAACACGAATAGATTCAACTTATTTTTAAGCGTGAAATAGCACTCTAAAACAAGTGGAAGTTAAGTCATTTAGAGCGAAATTTCCAGTTCAGCTCGTTTTGCAAGATTTTCACTCATTTTTATGTGAAAATCCACTTAAAGAAATTTAGAGAGCACTTTTTTACAGCATTGGAAAAAAATAAAAAATACTGCAGATTGAAGAAGCTACTATTTTAGTGAAATCAGTCGATTTGAAAAAATTTCTATACATTGAAATGTTACTAACTTATTGGAAATTCTCAAAAATATAGAAATTTTGAAAACATTATATTTAAAAAAGATTCAAAATGTCCGCAAAACTTGACTCAACAAACGCCCGTTTAAAATTTTTCGAAATTCTATCACTACAAAAAATTAGAAACAAAAAGACAAACAATGTTTACTTACCTCGCTCTCCTTATCGATCAACACGTGCAACATATGATGTAAAATCGATAATATCGACCGGGATTAGTTCCTCCAAAGCCTATGATACAACCTAGTCACGCTAAATTGCACCACATACTTATAAAGTGGCAATAAACCTAGACAAATCGAATGAAAGAATTGTTTTTCCATAAGGTGCAATAGTCACCCACACTGTAACCCAAGGGGTGCCCCTTGGGTTAGGGCTTTGACTGTATTTGATGAATTAAAAAAAAAATGAAAATTAAAAAGATATTTTTTTAGTTTACACCCTCGAAACGGCGTTTGATTGAGGAGTCCAAAAATGTGTAAAAGTCAACTTCGAAAAATTTGTGGGAGAGGCCCTTTTGTACCCCGACCCTTCATTTGTTTTCTTCTTTTTGTGACTTTGACCGTATTTCTTCTGGGTGGGTATGATCATTGTTGGTAAACTATAAAACGCCACTTTATCTTGATCAACTACAGAACAAAGTATACACTGAAAAAATGGTATAGCTGTTGTAGCTAGAAATATATTGCTGGGGAGATATAGCTGAATTTCCAATAAAGTCTAGGTAGGACTGGAAACTAGATAGCTAAGATATACAAACCGTCCATCTCCTGCAGACAGAAAATTTGGGAGATAAATCTATCACCATTTTCTAAACATTCTAGAAGTCATGCTCAAACATCGTATCTCCTATAATTGGTTTGCTCGTGACAGCTAAATTTTCTAGGTACTGTACCTATACTTTGCTGCAAGAAAATCTGTTCAATACAGCTAACTATTTAGGAAGACGAAATCCAGCGATACCTTCTAGCTGGGATAGCAAGAATTCTAGGTAATACACCTAGAAATTTTTTCCAGGACATAGTTGATCGCAATCCAACATGAACTATAATTATAACACAAAAATGTTTGTTACAGGCTCATGATAATATGCAATACGCATTCAACATAAAAAAAAATATATATGTATTGATAGACCCTCATTCCCGAAAATTGTTCTTCATCCCCAAAAATGTTCAATAATCCCCTCCCAAAAATTTTGCATTGTTTCTATTTTATACGAAAGAGTACATCTGCTAATGAAATTGCAAGAACATAAATAATGATACCTGTAGTTCTTCATGTTATCTCAGTTTGGCACTTCAATACCTGGAAATGAAGATATGAAGGAAGTCTGGACAGAGCCTGTTTGTAAGCATTCTATACCTGACCATAATTACCATAGTAACCATCGTACCTGATCCTCTATTCCACTGAGTCCTCTAATGAACAGATGTCCTTTCTCTCTCACTGAAAATAGAGAAGAATGAAATATTTCGCTTTCATGTATAAACGATACCTACACGTACCTAAGAGATAAATGCGAGAATTGAAAAGTTGTAGTTTTAAAATTGATGAAATGTGAGTGGAGAAAAGCAAATACTAATTTTCGGTAAATCAACGCAAATAATATTTTGTGGTACTTCTTAACATAAAATTCTCTAACGAAACACATTCAAATTCTAAATCAATAAATTTATTCACTTTTGTTCAATTTTGAAAATCAGTTACATGAGAAAAATACACAATCTTATTATATTATAATAGTGTACTTACCTTTAGATTAAAAAGGTCTCCTTTTTAAATTGCCTGTTACATAATATTCAACTTAACCATCTTGGATGTTTCAGTCTAACATCTCGGAACATTCAGTTTAATATACAAATAATTTTAAGGCCTAACAAGTCAAAAAGATAGCAGATGTTACGCGTTAATACACGGGGGAAAATGTAAAGGCAGTCTGGCCATCTAGATGTGCAGACTGACTACATTTCTCAGAGAGTCGACTTGATCATATCGGGCCGTCGACTCAAACGTCACAGAGAGCCGAAATAATCATCACAGAGGGCTGAACTGATCATCACAGAAGACCGAATTGATGATCACAGAGGGTCAATTTGATCATCTCAGATAGTCGACTTGATCTCCTTGGACAGCTGATCTGGCCATCTTAGAGGGTCGATTTGATAAGCCATATTTTATATATATGTTGTCTTTTTTCAAGCTATTCCAGTCTCTCTCTTATACGAGACTGGAAATGATGAAATCAAGTGGAACCTACAATACCTGAAAACCCAGTGGGCACAAAAACATTAACGTCCTGAGAACGTTCTCAAGACGTTCCTAGGACGTTTGTGTCAGTCCAATTGATGTCCTAAAGACGGCCCATGTTCGAAAGACCGTCTTTGGAACATAAGACGTCTTTAGGACATCAATTGGACTGACACAAATGTCCTAGGAAAGTCTTTAGAACGTTCTCAGAACGTTACTGTGTTTGTGCCCACCGGGACGTTATATTAAATACATAAAATCTAGAAGCATTTTTTATCATTTGTGGGGAGCGAGGTTTACGAGATATGATTAGATATCCACAAAAAGTGGACATTGACAATATATTGTTTGGAGCACGAGAGGCTATCACTGCACTGAATTGTAAGATTTCAAACACTGACGTTCTCAGTCAGAAACGACACGTTGACAACAAATTGATAGCTGACCGTCGAATGACGCCTCTGTCCCTAACCCACTCAAAAAAGTGAACGTACGAAAAGACGTAAAAAAGTACGTATAAAAGGAACAATAAAATGATTTTTAGAACATTGTGGAGCAATTTTTGTGCCTCATGGAGTTTAACAAGAAAAACGTATACTTTGTTTACTTCTTCGATTTTTTTCAAGAAATTATAAGGCAATTTCTTTACCCTTTTAAAACTTGTTCTCTGCTCAGTAAAGATGCATTTTGTCAAATTTTAATATATCAGCAAAGTAATACAAAAATTGAGACACCTTGAAAGTTGCATAAAATTGCAATATTTGTTGACTCGTAGCGAGCCTCAGATATAATTGTTAAACTTAAAGGAGGGTACCGAAATTACATGGGAATTTGGCCCCACGCCCCCACTAATGAGACTGGTACCAAATGAAAGCTCTTGTTGAGTAGATCAAACTTTACAATGGGCACGTTGTTGTAGAATTTAGCTTTCATACTGTTTTCTGCCATTCAATATCGAAACTCACACTAAGAGTAAAAGTAATATGTTGGGCAGAATGCGCAAAGTGTCCCCGCCTAAAATGATTTTTTCTCTTTTATCGTGTTGAAAGTTGGCTGAATTATAGTCCTAGTGGACGTTTATTAATTCATAAAACGACAGGTCCAATTATCAAGAGGTTGCCAATATACAGGGGCCTGAAGTTTTTACATTTTCGGGTGCTTTTTCACCTTCACGTTAGTGTAACTTCTTTTCGGAATGTATGATTGTACTTTTATTACAGTGTTTTGGAAAGCTCTTTTCATGTCCTTTAAGGCTATTATAACAGTTTTTTGTTTTCATTTTTATTTTTGACTTTTTTCAAAAAATAAAAATTGATTTGTTGAAAAAGCACCTGAAAATTCAAAAACTTCAGGCCCCTGTATATTGACAACCGCTTGATAAATGGACCTATTGTTTTGTGAATTGATAAACGTCCACTCGGACTATAATTCAGCCAAGTTTCAACACGATAAAACAGAAACAATCATTTTAGGTGGGGACACTTGACGCATTCTGTCTCACATATTACTTTTACTCTTAGTGTGAGTTTTGACATTGAATGGCAGAAAACAGTATGAAGGCTAAATTCTACAACGTTGTGCCCGTTGCAAAGTTTGATCTACTCAACAAGAGCTTTCATTTGGTACCAGTCTCATTAGTGGGGGCGTGGGGCCAATTTTCGGTATCCTCCTTTTCAAGAAGCATTTTTGACGATATTAAGAACAGATTTATAACAAAAATGTTTATTATTTGTTAATTTATAGCTTTAAAGCTATTACGAAAATGAGTGGAAATGAAAAATTTCAGTCCAACAGCAGTTTTCTCTGAACCTGAAGAATTTATGGCAGCTAAGTTGAACTCAGAGTGGCTTGTTAGTAGTGGCTTAGGACTTCCAGATGCAGGCTCGGTCATAAAGCTCCCTGCTACAGGCCTAAACCTGTAACCCAGCACATTTCCCAAATTTTGTTCGCACTTTCTGGGGGACCAACTAATTTTTCTACAATACTCCAACCCTAGGGTGACACTTGACTTCAATGAATTAAATAAAAAAGTAATAACACTAAAACTGTCGTCTGGGTTAAATCTCAGGGCTCGCTTCAGGTTGTCTTGGAACTTTTATATTTTAATTCGTACATTAGAAGAAAACTTCAAAATACACTTCAACGTACTAAAAATCATTTTATTTCAAAATAAAAAATAGGTATTTATTTGTTTCTACGAGAGGACGATTTGGCGTCGACGTGGGTCAAAAATTCCAAATTGTATATTTTTTGGGCACCGACCGCGTCCTCGGGTTGCGGATAGAGGATCCCTGTACCAAGGGTTTCTGCTCAATATGGTTACAATTATTCATAAGCAGTCGCTGGCAATTGTCCCGGGATAATCCCGAAGAAATAACCCCTAAGCGAAGGCGTAACAACCGTGCCGAAAGCAGAATGGCACCTGGGCGAGGTGTCTTAAACGGTGTCTATGGGATACCGGGCGACCTCTCAGAGTATGCAGCCTTATCCTTGCATACGGGGCTCTACAAGGACGGACAAAGTCTTTTCCTAGCTGCTCGTGGGAAATACAATAACACCATCAAGCCACCAAAAAGTTGTCGATACGGGTCGAAACGATAGAAAGCGCAGAGCACCCTAGAATCGGTCGGCAAACAGTGCCGATCACCCTAGAGTTCGGGGTGCTGCAAATAATAATTTAAACGGAAACACGACGACGAACCGCCGAAACGTCCACATTGAGTAGAGAAATCAACCCAAGGATGACTTGTTAGACTGCTACGATGCCAAAATTATCCCTGTTCGCGGAGGCTTTATGGCGCGTATGCACTCTCTGTGGTGCCAGAAACACCCAGAACTTCAGCACGTTTCGCATCAGTCTTTGCGAAATCAACACGCCTACCTCTTGAAAAATTGGATATGCACGCGGAGAGCTTCCCCAAACGATGCTTGAACAAGCTGCAGACGAAGATGAGGACGCGATATTAAGACCAATTGCGAAAAGCAGAAACCTTCTGAGAGATGATAGCGATTTCAGGACAAGAAGGAACATGGACATACAGGTTCCTCCTAAGCCCCAAGATCTGGCTGAAATGGGTGCCTCCCTTCGTGAGGATATCTCGAAGGAGTTTTACCTCTGGGCAATCAATTGTTTGGTTTATGGTACTGCGAGAGCATTGGCTAATTCAAATCGAAGGCTTAAACTGACGATGGATCAAAAGACCAAAAGACGCTTGTATCAACTGAACAAGAAGATTGGATGGGCAAGACGGAATGCGTCCCGTATTCAGTGTGCGATTGACTACACAAAATGTGGTAGGCCGTTCACGGAAAGGGCTCGAAAGTTCTCTCAAGAACTAAGGATCTTCAATCATATTATGAACAAGTCAAAGCTGCTGATAATCAAGCAGCATATTGCCTGACGCAAGGAAGAGAATACAGAAGAGGGAGAGATGGATCAGGGAGAATCAACAGTTTGTAGCTAACCCATCTCACCTCTTCAGTGATCACCCTGTTTCTATCAGAAATCCACCCAAGCCCAACTAAGTAGAGACTTTTTGGAGAGAGGTATACATGATCCCAAAAACACTGCATTTAAAATAAGATACTTATAATACCATCTGCTTCAAGGAGTTTTGCGACAACCTCATAACATCTGAGGAGTAATGTTCATCAATCACTGCCGAAGAGGTGAAAGAAGCACCTAGAGACACGAATAACTTTTCCGCTGCAGGGCCGAATGGTATCAAGAACTTCTGATGGAAGAAGTTTACTTCTACACACCATCATTTGGCCCGCATATTCACCTCATGTTTAAAGTCGGAAACGCCTATTCTGCAGGGGCTGGTATTAGGACGCACTATACTCCTACCGAAAAAAGGCAACTTGTCCAACCCAGAGAATTACAGGCCAATAATTTGTTTGAACACACTGTATAAGATTTTTATAGCTGTTCTAAACAACAGGATTGTTCGGCGAATTGAGCCTGTGTGGCGTGAGATGTACGAACAACGTGGCTCGAAAAAAGGTGTAGCAGGCTGTCGAGCGAACCTGCTAATTGACAGGTGTGTCTGCAAAGACGCTTTAGCCCATCAACGCGTCCTGTTAATGACCTGGATTGACTACCGGAAAGCTTTCGATTCAACCTCTCATAGACTTATCATATGTCTGTTGGAAAGCTTGAAGGTGCATCCGCACATAGTGAGATGCATAGAGAGATTGATGCCTCTTTGGAAAACTAGATTTACTATCTCATCTGAAAATTATCGTGTGACAGCAAACAACGTCACCTTCCAGAGGGGCGTCTTTCAGGGCGATACCATGAGCCCTTTGCTTTTTGCATCACACTTCTGCCTCTATCTCTCGCACTACGAAATTCTTCTGGAGACCTCTGTGGCGACACTAACCATCACGAGCATAAGGTCACTCATGTATTTTATATGGATGACCTGAAGTTCTATGCCTCTGGTAAAAGAAAACTTCAAACTGCTATAAATATCGTCAAGAAGTATACAGCAGAGATTGGGATGGACTTTGCATTGGATTAATGTGCCGAAATTGATCTGAAGAAAGGAGAGTATGTTGGCGTTACCAATTACTCTGAGCTTGTGGATATAAGTGGATAAAACCCCAAACGTCATTACCGTACGGCATCCCAACTTCACTTTGCACAAGGATAAACTGGTTTTCTCCTTTTTTTAGACAGTAACCGGAACAACGCTTAACGAATCAAGTTGGTAAACTTTAGATATACATAAATTTAATGTATACATCTTTTTCAAGTCATGTAAATATTATTGTAAGAACCTTAACGTCTGTCCCTCGATTTTTGTAATTTCAGACGTCATTACCGTACGTCTATTTTTCTAGTAAAATATTGTAGTTACAATTGAGTAATAAATACAGTAATAATAAGCGTTAAAAACTAGTTTCAGAGTGAAAAAAAGTTATAAAAACCATTCCGTTACTTGCTCAGCGGTGTTTTCTTTCATAAATAGGTGACTTTTTATAATTAAAATCTGTTATTTTTTTATAAATATTAGGAAAGGCTAAACTTCATCAATTTTCTCGCATCATTCCCGTACGGTACAATACAGGACTGTTCGACTGCTTATATGCGCGTGCTCGAGGAGCATGTGGGCCGGTTTGCTTTCCGTTTCCTAACCTCAATTTATAAATATACAGATCTCAACAATTGAGCTACATAAGTTAATTATAGAAAGTAAGAGATGTGTTACAAGTTATATTACAGCACAGGTAGGTAGATTTGTTATTAATAATATACTGTATGTTTTTTTTGTAACTTGTATTCACAATTGTGACAAATTATCGAATTTTGTAGGTTTCAAATTTTATATGTAGCCAGTCTCAATCGTCTCAATAAAAAGTAGAACTTCACTTGAAATTAAAAAAAAAATTACATATTGCTCAAATTTTAAGAAATCTCGTGTAAGTTACAGATTGTATAATAAAAAATAGAATTTTTCCTAAATGACATACGTTACAGTATTTGCTTTTAAACTTTTTAAAAGTTCGCGCTCTCTTTCATCAAACTCCTAACCTCAAATCCACTTTCCGTATTTCATGTAAGAATTTCATTATTATTTCTTACTTTCAAAACTGCCCCTTTTGTATTTTAAATTTTTTGCTGTGATAAGATACATTTCCGTTATGAAATATTTAATTCCTAATAATAATGTGATTGCCACTGTAGGTACTAAAATTTCCCTACAATTTGACAATTACCCACATACATGGGCGTGCCTAAACACCGTATTCAGGAGGTAACATCAGTTAAAGAGTCTCTCCGAAGCAGATACAAGCATCTTCTTCGGCAGATTTGGTCTTCAAATCTGTCAGGTTGAACAAGGTATCTGCGACTAACATGCTGGCCGTCCCCGTTCTACTCTACTCGTTTGGGGTGGTTCACTGGAACAAGAACGAGCTTACGGCCCTTGATATCACCACACGTAAGATCATGCATATCGTGCATTAACGTCTTTAAGCTCATTTACGCAGGAACCCTTAGGCTTTTAAATGACTATTTAGTTATTACGCTAGAATTTTTTTCGGTTAACCCTAGTAGCAACCACCAGTTGACCAGACTGGCGGGAGAAATGATCAGACGATAAACAGAATCTGGTGAATAAAGGAACCAGATTCTGGTATTTAGTTTAACCACTAGTAATTATGTAGAAATTAATTAATGAAATTGAAAATCTAGCAATGGGAAATCTGAACGATTCATAAGAATCCCCAAACTTGGAATAAGCGTATACGACAAGGGGTTATGTTTGTAATATGTCAGTGTGTCTCGCCTGAAATGTAGTGACTAGTGACGTCTCCGCGTCACATTCTCTTAGAAAGTGCTGAAATATAGTGTGAAACTATTACAGAAACCTATTTAGTACCATTTTACGTTATTTTAATTCTGTCTGGTGTATATCATGACCAGTCTGGGCCAGGATCTGCTATACCAGACTCTGGTGCCAGAACATCACGCGAAAGCGGAACCAGCCGGGCGCCAGGCTGCAAGCAGATTCTTCTTTTTCTGGCGCCCAGCTGGCGCCAGTCTGCAGTTACCTTGCTACAAGGGAAGTTGTTAAGCTCCAAAGCCCCTTGAGTCGAATTTTCTCGCCGATAGTAGAACATATTTTGTGTGGAACCTATTTATTTATCATCTTGATCCATAACATCAAGACCAAAACATTCTATATAAATTTTGCGAAGCTATTCAGAAATGAGTTTATGATCGCTCGGAACCTGGTATTTACTACAAATATAGCAGAATATATCTTTTTATCGCAAGAATGTTTAGAAGGGGAAGCTCAAATATTAGTTTGAGTCAAGAAGCCTGGATTTTTCAGAAGATTCGAATATTTTTTAATGTTTTTATTTTGAGTTGCCATAGTTGTAAAGAAGAACACTGCGCGTCAGGAATCCTGGACCGATCGCAGGTGAGTCTTCTGGCCTGGGCAGTTGTCATCGTCTTCAGCTTCTGTCGAGGTAGCAGGATTTTATCGAAATGGTTTGACCAGTAGGTGATTAAACCATAATCAACACGATGATCTTCATATTTTTCTGTATTCATATGATATTTGTTTAAAAACAAATGACAGAAGCTATCAAAATATAAGGTAAAAAGTGAGGCAAAGAAGAGATACCGAGTCTAGATTCGGCGACCGTATAAACACGAAAGCACCCTTTTTCCAAAGATTTTAGTCACCACGTCTTAAGCTTTAGCACAAAAATTGGTTATTTCAGTGTTTCCAAGTTATTTTTTGAGGTTAAGGACGAACGGTAACTTGATGGATTATAACAAACACTTGATTTTGATTCAATGATTCAGGATTCTGCTTGAACTTCAACACAAAAATGGGTTATTTCGGTGTTTTTAAGATTTTTTGTGGTTATAAACGAACGGTGATCTGATGGAGATAAGCGGACACCATAGATTTGGATTGAACGACCCCAAAAATATGAAGATACACTCGTTTTTGATGGTTTCATTCACTAAATCGATCTTTAACTATTTGTTTTTTTGTTTTTTTTAGGTTAGGGATGAACTGAGACCTGATAGGTTTAAACTGACCCCAAAAACATATAGGTATGGTGGTGTAGTTCACCGCACATGAAACTTTTTAGTGTGCCTGTGATATTAACAGAAATAATATTAATATTAATAGGAATTTGTACCTCGAAAATAATTATACCTTTCAATTTCCATTCGAATCCATTGTAAAGGCGACTCCTTGAATTGCGTATCTGTCATTTGCAGATTGAGATTTTTAAAACTGAATTGGTTTGCGACTGTGTGAATCGGTCAATTTCTCGAATGGCTTCTATTCTGCAATGTACTACAATGACCATTTCAAGCTAAGTCATATTGAATCAGTTTACCTCTTTTTGAATGAGACCGACTCTTCTTTGGTTAGACTGCCATATTTCACATGATTTTTGAAATTGATAAATTATTGAGAGATTAATAGAAATCATACGCAAGGCTACTTGATTCCTCTTGCTATTTTAGTTCTAGAGGATATAAAGGCTTTTGTGGGTTATAAGTCTGTCAAAAAAATTTAACGATTAAAATTCTGTTAGAAACCAATCGGCGGCAATCTGGAATTCCAGTGACAGATACGCTATTCAAACGACTTCCAATTCTATTCAAAGCAAGTGAATGGATTTTTGTTTCCTGGGAAGCGATCAAATATTGTGGTCCAGTGCAAGTTTTACAAGCCCTGCAAGTCGCGCGAGCATTTTTCGGTCTTCTGGCTTTTGTCTGTCCGCGAGCTTTAAACCGATAAAGTATACTCATAAAGCAAACATACTTACAACGGACAGTGGGAAAAAGCACCTTTTTTTAACAAAAATCTACCGACAAAAAAAAAGCAGAGCTTCCCTGCATTTTTCTGCAAATGTTTCTCTCTACATGGTACTTCCATCTGCAAATCTCCGTCACACCTAATTTACAGAGGATTTGCAGAACGAAGCAGAATTTCTCTGCTTCTTTCTGCAAGCAGTTCCTCTCGGTAAATTCCTTCTAAGTCATTTTCCTGCAAATCTCGCTAAGACATAGTTTGCAGAGAAATTGTAGGAAAAAGCAGAGCTTCCCTGCATTTGTCTGCATTTCTCTACATGGTTATTCTTCCTGCAAATTCTTGTCTGCAAATGTTTCTCTCTACATGGCACTTCTTCCTGCAAATCTCCGTCACACTTAATTTGCAGAGAATTTGCAGAAGATAGACAGAGAAAGGCCGAGATTTTCTGCATTTCGCTGCAAATAATTTTTCTCTGCATACTAATTTTAACGCAAATATCCGTGATACCAAATTAGCAGAGAAATTGGGGAGTTTTGCAGATAAAAGAAGGAAGATTTATCTGCATTTATCTGCAAACGTGATTGCAGAAAGGCCGCGGAAAAAATACAGGAAGATTTTTCCACCAGGGCAGTTTACTCAAATAAGGTACTTTAGGCACCATTTAGAACAGACATGCCCAACTCGGGAAATTCCGTTTCGAGAACACATGTTCCGCTTCCACCACTTATTCTCCTGGAGAACGGGAGTGGTGGTAGACGCATGCAAGAATCTCTCCTCTGTGAAGTACGCTACACCGTAGATAAGAAATATCTGTCGGGGTGCTTGGGGGCGACTGAATTTTCAACAGATAATTTTAATAGTAACTAGAGAGTCTTAATTATTTTATCGTAGTATGTTTACACTTCTTCTCAATGATTGTAATTGAAAACAGAAGTTTACAAAGTCTATTCTTGTTGTATATTATTGAATATTTTAATATCACCGTTTTTTGCATTGTATATATAATCTCTAAAAATGTTGGCTGATACTTTTTGCTGTAGAACAATGTATTAACATTATTTAATACATCTAATATTTAATTAAGCATATCAGAATTTAATGATACTGAATAGGGTTGAGATTTTATAACTATATTTGAATTCCAAGACTTACCTTTCTACGGTGTGCATAATGTTAATAGATTGTTATAATGCAAAAAGTATCAGCCAACATTTG
>CAKNWW010321698.1:0-11896 GCA_932074435.1 Andricus kollari | reverse complement strand
GTTTCGATTCCTAAGCTGTGCTCCAGGGACCTCACCTTTATCAGGGTAAGACTCAGGGGCAGAAGCAGGGAAAAGCTAGAGGTGTTCATAACCTCGTCTTATTTACTGGGCGATGCTGAGTAGCTTTCGCCTTCTAGACAGGTGGAGGCTCGAATTCAGCACTGTCAGGAGAAAAGAATTCCTCTGTTGTTGGACTGTATTCCTTGCCGCCGCGCTCCAAGACCAAAATACGTTTGCAGTTGGCTTTGCAGCTGTTGCTGTGTGATACGGCTCACTGAAGCCGTGCGTGCATGATGCATACCCCAGCGGACCGAATGAACGGTACGGATACGCTACAGCGTATCGCTATAGTATCCACATCGTATCCTCTCCGTATCATGCAAGAAAAACTCATTAAAAAGGGAAGATGAACATTTAACTTGTTGAGATTCGGATTCTACGTGAAATTTTGGGTTAGAAGGTCACGGAGTAATTGCAATAGTTTTTCTTGAAACGATAAAAACTTAAAAAAAATATAATACCTATCGACAACGTGCGCTGAAGGCGACTTCAAGCGCATCCGTAATCGATTAAGGAGTACTGCTTAAACGATTATGGATTCTTGATTATAGACGCTTGAAGTCGCCTTCAGCCCACGTTGTCGATAGGTATTATATTTTTTAAAAGTTTTTATCGTTTCAAGAAAAACTATTGCAATTACTCCGTGACCTTCTAACCCAAAATTTCACGTAGAATCCGAATCTCAACAAGTTAAATATTCATCTTCCCTTTTTAATGAGTTTTTCTTGCATGATACGGAGAGGATACGATGTGGATACTATAGCGATACGCTACAGCGTATCCGTTCCGTTCATTGGGTCTGCTAGGGTAAGAACACATAACGCCAACCAATTGCATGCAAGGCTGCTTCTGTACATGTCGGCGGGCTACTCACGAACGTAGAACCGTATTACATAAGTGTATAGTATTCATACTTTTATTTTCGATAATTCGAAGTTTTTTACTGCTCAAAGTCGTTTTTCACTGTATACGTTATTCAAAACCCTTGTTTTGTTCAAAAGACTAATATCCCGGTTGGAAGTAAAAAGATTGAAAAAGATAGAAATTGGGGGATAGGAAATGATACAATTATTCTATCTCCTTTGTGGCCAAGGACTCTTATTTTTTTCGATCCCTTAGTCTATCTATTTATTACGAATTTCAATCTTCTGCAGCCTCTTTATCTGTCTTTCGTAACTGAGAACCTTTATCTTTTTCTTTACTTCATTCTATCTCTTTAATATAAATTTGAATATTTGTCTATCTTTTTTTCTTTCGTCTGCAATAAGCACTCTTATCAATTTCTATCCCTCAAAATTGGGAATCGATCGAAAAGTTAAAAAATTATTTTGACGTTGACCACGTACCAGAAAGACAATGTGACGTCCATGCTTATATACCTACAGACTTAAAATTCACGTCTATCTTTTTCAATACCGGCTTTTTTATCACATTATATCCTTTATCAATCCACGGCAATATTTTTCTATCTCACTGCCAAACTAAATTCCCGTCTATCTTGTTCAATCTCGTTTTCTTTATCTCATCTTATCCTACTGTTATCAGCTTCAATCTTTTACTATCTCTCAGTCAATCAAAATTTCCGTCTGTCTTTTTCAATACCCTCTTCTCTATCTCTCAGATACCCTGCTGGAAGTAAAAAGATAGAGATCCTATCTTTTTGAATAATGAATCTTTATGATAGAAAGAAAGAATTTATACCATTCTATCTCTTCGTCAATCTAAATTTATATCTATCTTTTTCAATTCCGTTTTTTCTATCTCAACCTATCCTTTGTCCATCAACGTCAATATTTTCCTATTTGCTTTTCAAACTAAATTCACGTCTACCTTTTTCAATGTCCTCTTCTCTATATCATCATATCACCATATGTATCAAAATATTGATTTAAATAATATATTTGCTTATGAGTATTTCATAAATGTCTATTTATTTCCTTTCTTCTTTCCTCTTTTTTTGTTAGTTTCTGATTATTTTTGTACGTTCAAAGAAAATTTTAGAGTGATTTAAAGTAATTTAAAGTAGGTTCAAGTAATTTTAAGCAAGTTAAGTTAAAATTATGTTATTTTAAGTAAATTAAAGTCAAGTTCTGGCGGAAAAGGAGAAAAAGTAGAAAAAGTCTCATTTTTCATCGGTTAATCGACTTTGAAAGTCGGAGCGTAAGAAGTCGATCGAAAAGACGAAAGTCGAATTTTCACTGCGATTTACCAACCCTATATACCAACGTTGTATGGTAGGAGCTACCATACAGCGTGGGGGAGCACAGATTTAACTAATTCCTAGTGAAATTTTATAGTTTCGATTAGCGGAAAGTGAGCTACTTAAAATTAGTAGAACATTACTAATTTCAGTATTCAAGATGTTTTATTTTCTAATTTAATAGTAGAAAATTAATTGTTTGGTAAACAATGTATATAGGACTGTATATAATAATTATCTGTATTTTAATCAATTTCGTTAGAACTTACGGTCTATTTGTTAATAAAACATCCACTCAGTGGACATTTTGTTTTATTAAAATAATCATTTCATGCTACGTACGTTTCAACACTACTGTGTGTCTAATGTAGGGATTAGATTTGTTCTCACAAATCTATTAATGAATAATGAACTAATTAACAAAATCTTAACTGTACTCAAAGAATGAGAATGTTATATTGTGAAATTCCAAAGGAGATGTAGCCTTTCTCCAATTTAAAAACACGGCGTTCTACATTTTGAAACCAAGTCTAGATAAATAAGAATTGTTTACAATCTTAAAATTATAATAATCAATGTGAGTTATAAGGTAGTTATGCATATTAAGCGTCATTATGCACTTCTTTTCAACAGAGTTCTGTTTTCGATTTAAAAATTCCTTCGGTTGTGCATTTGCCTTATTTCCAATAGGAAATTGCAATTATTTAGCAAACTTTTCAAGAATTATTTGCCTTGAATAAGCATCAACTTGAATAAGTATGAAACTGAGTGCTTAACACCAAATTTGTAATCCAATTAACAGAAAGTTAACCACGAAACATTAGTAGAAAATTACTAATTCGATTCGTCGAGACATTTCCTAATTCAACAGTGTAAAGAAACTGATTACTTGAAACAAATACATAAAGACCGTAGGCGGGTAAGCATGGATGAAGTGTCCCCGCTTGTTTTTGGTTGATATTTTAGGGATTAAGGCAACTATAAGAAAAAATTAACAATCAATTCCTTCAACGAGACGGGGCTGACAAATTTACTGTTCTTTTTGAACCATTTTTTTCTAGTGAATTTTTTGTACCCACACCGCCATTTTTTTCGGTGATATACTCATGACCAATGTAACAAAATATATGTTTTTAGGATAAGATCAAAGAATTACTTCATGGTAAACAAAAAATTAAATGGTGGCCCCTATTATGTATGTAATTTCATGAGCATGGGGGGGCCGACTTCATTTTTAGTTCACAAATCAATAAAGGAAGTTGGATTTAATGAATATACCTCACTGTAATATGCTATACACTTAATATTTGTCACTGCCTTCCTCTATCACGGGATTCATACTGTTTTACGTAAACAACAGACTGAGAATTTCAGCCGGCCTTACGATTTTCCACAAGTACCTCGCGTGTGATAAGTAATAAATAATGGCTGCTATATATGGGAACAGCAGCTTACTGTTCTTCGACCATTATACAGGGTGTTTTTTTTAACTTGAGACATCGAGATATCTTAAAATCATACGCATCCTATGAAAAAAATATCCGTAATAAAATCTTTTTATTTTCGAGGAGAAAAGCGACTTTGAACAAAATTTACACCCCGCCCCTCAAGAGACATTGGGGGGTGTTTTTTTTTCGAATCGAAAAGAAATTTTCGAATAAAACTTACGTATTTCATGAAGGAGAATCTAAATCTGTGAAAAAATTGGGGTTCCTATTTGAAATTACAAAGTTACCCCCCCCCCCGCCTCCTGAAGGGGGATGGAGTAGGTCAATTTGTTTAAAGTCGCTTTTCCCCCTCAAAAATAAAAAGTTTTTATTTCGGATATTTGTTCATAGGATGCGTATTTCTTGAGATATTTTGATGTCTCAAGTTAAAAAAAACCCTGTATAGAAATATCTATTTAATTTCCGACTAATGTGTCTTGACTGTACCTGGAAATTTATAATATTTGCCGGTTCTTTCATAAATTGGAAATTGATAAACATATTCTCATTCATCATTTCGGTCAAGTACGAGCTCACCCTTTAACACTGGCTTCACTGCAGTTAATCCATACAATACTATGTTAAAAAAAGGATTTATATTCCGAATGGTAGCCGTTGTTGTCGAGCACATTTGATAAAAAGTCGGTTCTTTGACGAAGAATTGATTCGCTTACGTGTATATTCGAATGTCGCAAAATTAAAAGATTCAGAGCTATGCGAATTACTTGAAAGTTTAAGTCTTGAATGTGACACCTTGATTCTTGACAAAGTTGACGACTTTTCTTCATCAGAAGAAAAAAGAAATCTTTTCACAGTTTTGACGTGGGAAAATATGATCGAATTGCGTGATATGCGAACGTCAATGCAAAACACTCAGACCCGCGATGTAACATAAGCCCTTGCAGTGTTTCTATGAAAATTAAGAACAGGAAACTCCAACATAATGGTTGCTGCAATTTTGCAATTAGAACGAGAGCAGCTTGTTTCGGACTGTTCCTCATCTAGCATGAGCTCTTTTGAAAAAGATGTTTTGCCCTTACGAGTTGAATTAACTGTTATGTCTAGACGTGACCTAATTGATTTTCACACTACTGGTTTCTCTAAAATGTTATTCAATTCGGATAATGAGCTAATGATAATTTGTGATGGTATATATGCTCACCATCAGAAAAGCAGTAATAATGAGAACCAGCGAAAATCTTACTCGGGCCAAAAAAAGGTTCCCTCATGCAATACTTTTACTATATGTACAACAACCGGACCTGTACTAGACATGTCAGGACCATTTCATGCGAACCTTAATGACGCTAAAATTATAAAAAATCTGACTGAATATTCTAATGGTTTGTGTCAATTAATGAGTGAAGGCGACAAATTCATCCTTGATCGTGGTTTTAGCGATGCGCAAGACGCACTGGAGTGCAAGATCATGCAATAGATAACAATCTACTTCCAACGGTTGGGCTGTATTTTAAAATTGCTGCATTTCTGCACAATCAATTTAGAAAAGCGTTATAATCAGATGCAGAGCTTTTAGAAAAAATGATAACGAGAATGAAGCATCAATTTGATGTCGAAAACACTTTAGCTAACGAAGCTGATGAGAATGGCTAGTTTCGCAAAACGCTTATGTTTCGAAGTGTCTCATCCCACGACATTCTTGACTTTCCTGAGATGACAGAGTCAGACCTCAAAATTTTATTTGCGGTTTCCTATCAAATCCCACAAACAGTTACGTACTTGATTACGGACGTACATTGATTACGGACCAACCAACCAGTGGGAGTATTGCAGGAATTGACAGATATTCTTGTGAATGTGCCAATGGTCGATGAACAGTTGGCTACAGTTCCCATACAGCAGCCATTTTTTATTACTTATCACACGCGAGGTACTTGTAGAAAGTCGTAAGGCCTGCTGTATTGTTCAAATTATACTTACTTTATTGATATATAAGCTAAAAATAAATCGCCCCCCCCCCCCATTTTCATGGAAATTCATGCATATTAGGGGCCATAATTTAATTGTTATTTTTTTCAGCCGTGAAGTAATCCTTTGATCTATCCCAAAAAATATATCTCTTTACATTTGACATGAGTATATCGCCGAAAAAAATCGCGTTCAAGGTACCAAAAATTCATTGGAAAAAAAATTATTAAAAAATTACAATAATTTTTTTAACTTCTTCTCGTAGAAGGAGCTTGTTGCTACTTTTTCTTTATAGTTGCCTTAGTACCCTATATAACATATATTTGAGACATCGAAATCGGTTGAGCCAATTTTGACCCCTAAAATATGATGATGAAATTGTAAACGTTCTGATTGCTTGAACAAAATAAAGAAATACCTTTTTTTTACAATGTTTAAATTACAAGGAATCAATGGGCTCAAAATTAATCCGGCACATTCAGGCTCGCCAAGCGCTACTTTTCAATAGAGTTCTGCTTTCGATTTTCAAAATTTGTTTCTGCTGTACATTTTTATAATTTTCCATAGCAAATTGCAATTATATAGCTTTCTGTGTAAAAATGATTGGCCTTGAATAAGAATGAACTTGAGTCTTAAAAGAAGTTTATATTTATTTTATAGTTTTTTTTCTCACGCAAAAGATACTTTATTGCCTCTCTGAATCAAAATGGTAAAAGCTTAACTCATTTTTAGAATTTCACAAATTTGATTAGCGGACTTTTGATTTGATTGGCATGAGAAAATTAAAGTAAATAAAAACTGCGTAACAAAATGGCGGAGGATAAAAATCCATTAACCGGCAAACTAACAGTGCAAATTATTATGTATTGATAAGTACTTTGCTTCAATTACTATAAAGAGCAAGAAACTGCAAAGCTTCATGTGCGGACATGGTGCACAACTGCTGGTACAAGAACCTGAAGAGTGTGCATCCTACGACAGCAAGGTGTTTTCAGAAGATCATCGAAAACCTAGATCTGATGCCAGGCTTTATGCTCAAGGGTACTACGTATATGTTGCCTAAACATCAGACGCTCAAATGCATCTGAATTTTGACCGATAGCCTGTCTTCCAATAATTTATAAATGCCTTATAGCTATAATTGCAGATAAGGCACATTCCCATTGCGACGAGTATGACATCCTTACAGAAGAACAAAAAGGATGTTGTAAAAACTCGCGGGGCAGTAAAGATCTAGTCACCATAGACGCTGTTGCCATGACCTAAGCTCGTAAACATCAAAGAAACTTGCACATGGCATGCATACATTGAATACAAGTAAGCGTTTGATTCCGTACCACATGACTATTTGCTTGAAGTCTTAATAATTTACAAAATCTGCCTATCAACGATAACTAGATCAATACGCATTGCGACGGGTATCTCTTAAGGAGACTCCTTCAGTACACTATGGTACTGTTGATCATGGAACCCATTGAGAAAACACTTAATAGCATGTCTTATGGATTTCGAATACATGATAACGGATGACCTGGAGCTATACGCTCGTTCAGACCAGAAACTGCAGCAAGTGATCGATGTCACAAAGCATTCTTCCAATTATATCCACATGGAGTTCGGGCTAGATAAATGCAGAAGAGTGCAATTAACCAGAGGAGAATTAGGGACCACACAGCTAGAGAATCATTTCGAGAATGACATTGAGGCAAAGGCTGAGGGCGGGTCATATAAATACCTAGTTATTCTCGAGTCTAAGGGTATTCAGCATACGACAGTTAAGAAAAGCCTAACGACTGCCTTCATTACAAGACTCATTACAAGACGCCTTGAATATTAGGGCAGAAACCATAGAGGAATTAGAAACGCAATCGAGGCAAAAAGCCATCCACGGCGAGCACCCCGAAACGTTAGATCAATATGAAGTGAATAGTGAGGGATCTAATATTTGGCTGAAAATGGGTGCCCTGTTTCCAGAAACGGAAGGATTTGTCTTTGCGATTCAGGACAGGGTTGGCAGTACCAGAAATTATCGCAAATACGTGTTACATCAAGACGTGGTCGACCGGTGCCGATTATGCGGAGATACCAACGAATCCATCGAGCACATTGTTGATGTTGTTCGCGTAATGGCTGAGAGAGAATATACGCACTGACATCGTGATGTGGCGGGCACTATACATCAATATCTTGCCCTAATCTTAGGACTCTTAACAAAATGGATGCTTTTCTATAGATACATTCCAGTGCACGTTTTAAAAAACAAAGATTACATCTCATATTGCGATAGTACTATCCAGGCGGATCATTATATCCAAACCAATCGACCCGGCATCGTGATGCGAGAGAAAAAAGATGGAAGAGTCTTCATCATCGAAATAGCTTGTCCACCGGCAGCTGCTCATAAGGCGGTTTTATTAAACACCTTTCGCATTATAAGAAACTTTGTAGAACATCAGGAAGCAAGCGACTGTGGCAGTTTCGAAATCTTGTTTTTTCTATACACCGGTAAAATACAATGACTTCTCTCCTACAAATCTCCGAACGCAGCTCATAAAAATCAGCCATGGAACATTGAAGAGGGTAGCACAATAACCACCAATGAACACCTGGATATACAGAAAATAAAATACAGACTAATAAAGTTAATTTTACTCGCAAAGATATCACATCATGTAAATTCTGTGGAAAGATTGGACATATGCTACCAACATATGGAAGTTCTATTCAACCAGTATCAAATTCTAACCAACCCCAAAATCAATTTCAAACCAAAAATCTAAGACCATTTTTTTCCACTAATTCTCAAATTCAAAGATAATTTTCTCCTAATAATTTTCAAAATCACAGACAATTTTCACCTAGTAATTATCAAAGATAATTTTTTCCTAATAAATCGCAAAATCAAAGACAATGTTTGCCTAATTATTCTCAAAATCGAAGAAATAATTTTCCTAATTATTCTGAAAATCAAACGAACAATCGATTTCTACCACGAAACACTAGTTCAAATAATAACCCTCGATACGAGTCTCGGGGAACTCAAAATAAATACAACGAAGAAAGACCCCTTGAAGAGGATAGGCACGCAGCCAACAATGGAATAGAAATTACTCTCGAAGCGACCCTAACCACCTAAATAATTACCAGTCTAAATCTAATTTCACACAACAAGATGAAATAATGTGCTACTATTGCAAAGAATCGGGTCAAATAATTAATGATTGCCGTAATAGACAATATAATAATCAATATCAAGAACAAGAACAACCATGACAATTAAATTCACCTGCAACAATTAAATACGTAAAACTCCAATGTCCTACCCAGACCGGCTGCTCATAGGAAGGCCTAAATCAAGAATGAAATGCATGCAATTCTAATTCTGAAAATATAAAGGAACAAAAAACAGCAAAAATAAACCTTAGCGTTACTGATACTATCCCTTGTATAATATTATCATCAATCTGTTTAAAAAATCATGTAAGATTAATGATCGAAACAGGAGCCGGTCCCAATTTAAATGAAGAAAAGTCAGTGGAATCATTTATAAAAATAAATAATCACAATTTTCGGAAATTAACAGGAATCAACGAGCACCTGGCATACACTCTTGGTCAAATAACAATAAATATTTTTCGAATTTCCAACCATTTTTAATATAATTCCCAATGAAGTTCCAGTAGATCGCGATGGCGTTATAGGAACCGTATTTTTGAAGACAAATAACGTAAGAATAAACTACGAACAGAGATAGTTAGAAATAAATTAGGGTTCTGTTTCCGGTACTGATCGTGAGAGAACTCTTTTGTGTCAAGTGTTTGCTTTTTGGCTTTGGTCAAGGGAATTAGCGTGTGTGGATGCGGAAAGGGCAGTGAGTGTGGAAATCAGGTATAAAGAATGAAGGGTGAGTGACAGCAAAGATGTAAAGGGTAAAAGTAAGTTGTGTGAAAGGGAAATTGGAGCGTGCGAGGTTTTTGAGATTGAGAGTAGAAAAAATAGTTTTCGGGCAAGGGGGTAAGAGGTAGGCGAGTAAGGAGCGGGAAACGTCGCGGAGCTCTGGGTAAGATAGGATGCCGACGGTACGAAGTCCACAAATGGGCGCCAGAGTGCGGAAGCTACTGGACGATCACACAGAACAGCAGGCAGTAGATGAAACAAGAGGTCGCGAGGTTGAGAGCGTGGTTAATGGGGGCTCAAATAGGAGTCTATGTGAATGGCAAAAAAAGGTGAGCCCGACTAGCAGTGAAGGGGAAGATGAAAGAGAAAGAGAGGAAGGGGACGATGATTTATAAAGAGACACGGATAACAAGAAAGTTAGGATTAAACGAAAAACACCAGAAATAGATAGGAGGATATTTGAGAAACTGGAAGTCCTCATAAAAGGGTTTAGAGAGGAAACAAGGAAGAGACTGGATGATATGAATATGCAGGAGAGAGACGTACACGAGGATGTCAGAAAAATAAGAGAGAAGTGGGAAGAGTGGGATAAACTCTCGAAAGACGAGAAAGACAAGGCATGGGGTATACTAGAAAGCATAGAGAATAGACAGAGAGAGGTTGACGAACGGAGAAATAGTTAGGTAAAACAGTTGGAAGAAAGGGTAAGCAGCTTAGAAATCAGGAATTAGCATATCGGGAAGGAAACAGAGAGTGTGGAAATAGTAAAAGGGAGTGATAAATTGCAAAATGAGAATGAAAGATTGAAGAAAAGACTGAGTGAGATTGCAAAAAGATTGGAAGGGAAGAAAGGGCGAAGAGGAAAAATATCATAGTAGTGAAGGGATTGAAAGTGTAGAGTGAAACAGGGGAAGCGAAAATCAAAAATCTGTTCAGAGGTATTGGAGTTTGGGTAAGGGTAGAAGGAGTTAAGAGAATAGGATGGACAAAAGAACGAAAAAAGGAGTGTTTTTAGTGAATATAGGCACTGAGGAGGAGAAAAAGGAAATTATGCAGGAAAAAAAGTTGTTGAGAGGAAGAAGGGAAAGATTTGAAGAGGATTTGCGTGGTATGGATAGGGATAACAGATTATTGATAAATGGGGAGGGATGGTTCTGGTACATGGAATAAAGGATTTTGGCGGGAGTCAGAAAAGTGGTATGTGATTATGATGAGTGAAACCTGGGCGGATGAGAAGGACTGGAAGGGAATGAAAAGGAATGTATCTAAAGGTTATTTGTGGACAATGCAAGAAGCAAGAAAGGAACGCATTAAAGGAAGAGGGATGGGCGGCACGGTCCCAGGGTTGAGAAAATAATTGGAAGTAAGAGGGAGAACCGAGGAGGACAGGGAGGAAAAGGATGGAACAATGGTGAGAAGGATTATAATTGGAAAAGTCAAAATAGCGGTGGTTTGTGTATATAGAAGAAGAGGGGAAGAGGAAGGTCGGAGAGTAATAAGGAGGTGGTTGGAGGAAAAGAAGGAAAAGTTGGTTTTGATAGGAGGGGACTTGAATGCCTGGACTGGCGAGCAAGGGGGAGAGATATGAAAGAATATGAAAAAGGAGAGATCACATTTATATGTAAGAGAGAAACAGTAATGGACTGCACCTTGGCGGCAGAAAGAATGAGGAATATGATAGGCAGTATGAATGTGGGGAATGAGATAGGGTCCGAGCACTTCTGGATAATAGCTACACTGAAAGGTGGCGTCCGTAAGCGCAGCAGAGGGAGAAAGGAAAGAGGGGGAGAAAGGAACATGAAAATGGGAGTCTGGTGAGTAGATAAATTAAAAGAGTTTAAACAAAAAATGGAAAAGGAGAATGTTAGGTATGAAAAAGAGGAGGGAGTAGACTCGTTAATTGAAAGCTTGAAAGGGTCGATTGAGAAGGTAAGGGATGAGATAGGTACAGAAGTAGGAAGAGAAGAGGGAAAGGGAGGATGGTGGGACATGGAATGCAGGAGGAGTAAAAATAGTAAACAGAGAATGAAAGACTATGTAAGAAAATGGAGGAAAGAAAAAATGGAGAAGGCGGAATACAAGAGGAGAAAAAGAGAACATGAGAGGATGGTGGTAGGGAAAAATCAAAGGGGAAAGGAGAAATATAAGGAAGAAGTAGAAAAAGCGGTGACAGAGGGTAGGATTTGGGATCTGATAAATAGGGAAAGAGAGCGAAGGAAGCGCGTGAATGAAGAAATAGAAATGGGTGAGTGGACTGATTATTTCAAGGGTCTGTTAGGGGAAGAACAAAATAGGATCAAAGGGAAAAAGAGAAGGATAATCC
>CAKNWW010321689.1:0-10209 GCA_932074435.1 Andricus kollari | reverse complement strand
GATGATTTTAATCCCAAGGGTTATTTGATACCTGATAAAGCTGATTTTATAGGGAATTTGCCGCGTGCAGCGGAACATCCTGACGCGCTTGGGGAGAGCTGATGTCAGATTCGCGTTCTGCGCACCCAGTTACGCAAAAATATCATGTCTGGTCTGTTTCCAGATGATTTTTATCAGAAGGTTTATTTCATACCCGATAAAGCTGGTTTTATAGGGAATTTTCCTCGTGTAGGGGAACATCCTGATGCGCTCGGGGAAAGCGGATGTCGGATTCGTGATCAGCGCCACCAAATGCGTAAAAATATCATGTCTGGTCTGATTCCAGATGATTTTAATACCAAGGGTTATTTCATACCCGACAAAGCTGAATTATACGGAATTTCCCGCGTGTAGGGGAACATCCTGAAGCACTCGGTGAAAGCTGATGTCAGATTCGTGTTCAGCGCTCCCATTACGCAAAAGCATCATGTCTGGTCTGTTTCCAGATGATTTTAATCACAAGATTTATTTCATAACTGGTAAAGCTGATTTTATGGGGAATTTTCCGCCTGTAGGGGAACATCCTGACGCGCTCGGGAATAGCTAATGTCAGATTCGTGTTCAGCGCCCCCAATTACGCAAACATATTATGTCTGGTCTGTTTCCAAATAATTTTATTCCCAAGGGTTATTTCGTACCCGATAAAGCTGATTTTACAGGGAATTTTCAGCGCGTATGGGAACATCCTGAAGCGCTCGGGGAAAGCTGATATCAGATGTGTGTTCATCACCCCCAATCACGCAAAAATGTCATGTGTGGTATGTTTTTAGATGATTTTAATCCCAAGGATTATTTCATACCAGATAAAGCTGATTTTATAGGGAATTGTCCGCCTGTAGGGGATCATCCCGACGCGCTCGGGAAGAGCTGATGTCAGATTTGCGTCCAGCGCCTCCAATTACGCAAAAATCTCATGCCTGGTCTGTTTCCAGATGATTTTTATCCCAAGGTTTATTTCATACCCGATAAAGCTGATTTTATAGGGTATTTTCCACGTGTATTAAAACATCCTGAAGCGCTCGGTGAAAGCTGATGACAGATTCATTTTCAGCGTCCCATTACGCAAAAACATCATGTTTGGTTTGTTTCCAGATGATTTTAATCACAAGGTTTATTTCATAACTGATAAAGGTGATTTTATAAGGAATTTTCCGCCTGTAGTGGAACATCCTGATGCGCTCGTGGAAAGCTGATGTCGGATTCGTGTTCAGCGCCACCAAATATGTAAAAATATCATGTCTGGTCTGTTTCCCGATGATTTTAATCCCAAGGGTTATTTGATACCTGATAAAGCTGATTTCATAGGGAATTTGCCGCGTGCAGGGGAACATCCTGACGCGCTTGGGGAGAGCTGACATCGGATTCATGTTCAGCGCCCCCATTATGCAAGAATATCATGCCTAGTCTGTTTCCAGATGATTTTAATCCCAAGGCTTATTTCATACCCGCTAAAGCTGATTTTATGGGGAATTTTCCGCCTGTAGGGGAGCATTCTGACGCGCTCGAGGAAAGCTGATATCAGATTCATGTTCAGCGCCCCCATTACGCAAGAATATCATGTCTGGTCTGTTTCCAGATGATTTTAATACCAAGGGTGATTTCATACCCGATAAAGCTGATTTTATATGTATTTTCCGCGTGTAGGGGAACATCCTGATGCGCTCGGGGAAAGCTGATATCACATTCGTCTTCAGAGCCGCCATATACGTAAAAATACCATGTCTGGTCTGTTTCCAGATGATTTTAATACCAACGGTTATTTCATACCCGATAAAGCTGATTTGTTAGAGAATTTTCCGCGTGTAGGGGAACATCCTTATGCGCTCGGGGAAAGCTGTTGTCGGATTCGTGTTCAGCGTCACCAAATACGTAAAAATGTCATGTCTGGTCTTCTTCCAGATGGATTTAATACCAAAGGTGATTTCATACCCGATAGAGGTGATTTTATCGGTATTTTCCGCGTGTAGGGGAACATCCTGACGCGCTCGGGGAAAGCTGATGTCAGATTCGTGTTCAGAGTCGCCGAATACGTAAAAATACCATGTCTGGTCTTTTTCCAGAGGATTTCAATACCAAGGCTTATTTCATACCCGATAAAGCTGATTTTATAGGGAATTTTCAGCGTGTAGTGGAACATCCTGACGCGCTCGAGGAAAGCTGATGTCAGATTCGTGTTCAGCGCCACAAAATACGTATAGGTACCATACTCTGATCTTTCGCACAACCCACTTTTTTGTGGGCCTGTGAAACTGACGTTTAAAGTTGTGGGTAAGGAAAGAACATCGGAAGGCACTTGACAACGCCTAGTAGCAACGTCCGGCTTGTATGACAGAGGCCAGAGCCTGACTCAGCATCTGCTCCCTCTAGTCGACCAGACTGGCGGGAAATGGTCAGACCAGACGAAAAACCGAATCTGGCGAATAAAGGAACCAGATTCTGGTATTTAGTTTAAACACTAGTTATTAATGTAGAGGTTAATTAATAAAATAAAAAATCTAGCAATCGGAAATCTGAACGATTCTCAAGTATCCCCAAACATGCAAGCATGCAATAAGCTTATACGAGAAGGGGTTATGTGTGTGATATTTCAATGCGTCTGTGCCAAGATCTGCTATATCAGACTCTGGCGCCAAAACAGCATGACAAAGCGGAACCAGCCGGGCGCCAGGCTGCAAACAGATTCTTCTTTTTCTTGCGCCCAGCTGGCGCCAGTCTGCAGTTAT
The DNA here is from genome assembly GCA_932074435.1 of Andricus kollari. NCBI lineage: Eukaryota > Metazoa > Arthropoda > Insecta > Hymenoptera > Cynipidae > Andricus > Andricus kollari. The sequence continues at coordinate 7,447 of CAKNWW010321689.1, read as the reverse complement.
TTTGCTACTAGGGACTGACTTCGAACTTCGAGGCGGGAGATCAGAGATCCGGTATTGAATCATACCCCCGATCGTTAAGTGCATGTTGACTTGCGCTGGTTTTCCAGGGTATTTACTATTTAGCTATTATTAAAGTAAGATTATTACGATCAAAAAGTCACTTTTCTCAAAGTTTTCTTTAGTGTTCTAGGTGTACGTTATTTGTAAATCATCTTCCAACATTTAGTAAGTACCCTCTGCTTATTTCTGTTGTAAGGAAAGCTTTCGTTTCACTGAATTTGAGGTTATGTTACATTTGTTTGTTTCAATTAAAAAGTTTGCAAATGTGCACTTGTTATAATGCTAAATTTACACCTATTAATTCAGATGAAAAATTATAGGCTGGTTTTGAGGATTTCTGTTTTTCTTCTATTTCTCTTCAAAATTTTGAAGTGCATATGTACATTTTATTTGTGTAATTTGTTAGAGTTGTTTCGTGCATGATAGTAACTAATTTTTCAGCTTTTCCGAAATGGATAAGTCTTTTGTAGGTGAGGTACGCCGGCGTAAGACAAATGTTAAAAATCAGTCATTAATAATATTATTTTTCATTTTTATATAAATTTATATTGAAATCAATTTTTCTTACAGTCGACTTTGAAAACGCCGACTGAAACGCTCGAATAAACGAATTTACATTCTGGATTTATTCCTCCTGTAAATTCGCCACAAATTTTCAACTAAAAACATAAATTTTAAACAAAGAATAGAATAGTTTGATTTTCAGTTAGAGAAGTAAGTTCTTAAACAATTAAAATAAATTTTCAACCAAAGGAATGACTTCTCTACTGAAAAGATGAAATGGCTATAAAAAAAAATTTGACGAAAAATGAAATATAATTAAAATTTTAGTTAAAAAAAAAATAATTTTTAAATTTTCGTTTAAAGAAATTAGTTTTTAATTTAAAAAATACTTTTCAATTAAAGAACTGAAAATTTCAACCAAAAAGATTAATTTTCTACCATAAAAGAATAATTTTTAACAAAATGCATGAATTTTCCATTAAAATTTCTTATTTTTAATGGAATCTTAACCCAATAAGTGCATCTTCAACCAAAAAAGTTGATTTTCTATTTAAAAAAAAAACACATCGATGTTCAACTAAATGGATGAATTTTCAACTAAAAACTATACATTTTTACCAAAGTATAGAATATTTTAATTTCTAGTTAGAGAAATAAGTTTTTAAGCAAATAAAATGAATTTTCAACTAAATAAATGAATTTTTACCAAAAAGATTAAATTTGTATGAAAAAGAATCTTGATAAGAAATTGAGTTAAATTTTTAGTTTAAAAAATTAATTTTTAATAAGAAAAAACTATTTTTAAACAAAGAAGTAAAATGAAATACATGAATCTTAACTAAAAAGGTTTATTTTTTATCAGAAAAAGGCAAACTTTCAACAAAATAGATAAATTTATAACTAAAAAAGATAAATTTTCAACAAAAAATAGATTAGTTAAATTTTCCGATAGAGAAATAAGTTTTTAAGCAAATAACTTAAATTTTCGAAGAAGTATTAAAATTTGCAAGGAAAGAAATGAATTCTCTACCGAAAAGATTAAATGTCTATCAAAAAATTAAAAAAAAAATTTAGTTCACTTTTTAGTTTAAAAAAAATTATTTTCAATGAAAAAACTAGTTTTCCACTAAAAGAAAGAATTGTAAATAAGTGGAAAAAAATTTTATTTATATTGAATTCACTGAGATTTTCTCGCTGTAATAAGAAAACTTCTGTAAATCATGTACAAGGTTCTTCAATAATATATTTTCTGTACAATATATGACAAAATGGTGGAAAATGAACCGTGTTCTTTTTATAAAGAAAGGGTTATCCAATGTTTTTATTTACTTCCTATAAATTTATAAGTCTGCTTATTAATAAATTTTACAATAAAAAAATTTTAATAAAACGAGGACCAGATATTTTTTGTACGGCCCTGACGTGCTCGTACTTTCACCTTATACCGAGATTTTTTTCTCGATATTCCAATTTTTAGGTTAGCCGTGAGGTTTACTTGTTAGCGATAGAACGCGTTAACCGTAGCTCAGGTGGTTCGAAACCCGTCACAGCGTTTTCGATTTTTAATAGCGTGCATATCGTTGAAAGCGTGCGTCTATATCGTATGTAATGTATTGTAATTTAATGTGATTATTTAAGTTAAATTGTGTATATGTACCAACATTATACGTATGAATTGTTTGATATGTGTAAGTATGTGCGTAGTAGTGGATGACCTTCCAAAGAATCTGTTTGTAGCAAGAATTTTTTTTTGTTGTCTGGCACAAGAAATTTTACATGACTGGGATGTAGAATTCACATATTCAGAGAGGTACACTTTGTTTTCTTTGATTGAAACTGTACCTAACAGTCCCAATCATTTTACCTAACTGGTAGGTAATCGACATCTCATTTTACCCAACTGTCAGGTAATCTTTATTATCTAGTTGTATTATTTCTTACTGAATCGCGAATTCAATTATAATGAATTTATATTAATAATTCATATTTTCACATCAAATATTACCCTATTTCATTTTGCATGACTAAAGTGAAATTTTAATATAATGCCGTAACATCCTCCGTTTAACGAACTAAGTTATGCAAAATATAACCCACAAATATTCTCCGTGTAGGAGGATAAAAGGACGCTTGCGTTCTTGGTTCATACAATACTTTATGTAACAAAGGTGTAATTTACAAGTTTATCAGGTCTGAAATTTGAGGTTAGGTTGTCGCGGCCATAATCGTATACGAGCGATTGCGAATGCGCATGCGCACATTACAATTATAAGCCCATGATACTCCTACGAGTATTATGGATTTATTATTGTACTACGTGCACGCGCTGATAAAACGTGTAAGTCATGCCAGGTTTACATGCAACTTTTTTGCAGAATGAAGTTATGTGGTCACCATGCTTTAACAGCTTAGTGTAAACTTTTATCGATTGCAAGCTATACAATTTCGTTAATTATTAATTTTTTATTTATGGTATTGAATATTTACGTATGATTTTGCCACCGAAGACTATAATATCGGGTGAATTTCATTTATGTTAATCAAGATGTCAAACGATTACAGCTCGGTGTGGTGAGAAGGAAATTTTTTTAAAACTGCTTGATATAAGTTATAAAATGCATAAAAACTGACACTCAAAATTACAACAAGTGCACAGCCGAATATCCAGGAAAGGAAATTGCCATCAATAATGTCAGAAGTCTCTCTTCGCTTTCTAGCGCTCAGCTCTCCTAATGTTGATCCCTTGCGCTCTTCCATTAATTTTTTCATTTTTGACAATTTTTCTCGTAACTCATCCACTGATTCTGCTACCTGCTCCATTTCTCTCCTTGAGGTATACTTCCTAAAACTAAAATAATATTTTCATAAACATACGAAATCGTGTGTCACATCGTATTCGGCTGTGTGCTACCAGAATCCAGTTCAAAATCCTCATATAGGAACATCTAAGGATCGTGTATAGTTGATCTTGACGTATCCTGTACAGAAATTATACAAAGGAACTATACATGATCCTGTATAGGAACTTGAACCAACAAAGAAACCTTTGGAAGCGTCCTGTATAGGTTTCTTCACGAAATAAATTGTCACGGGTTTCTGCAGAAAAAAAACATTCACTAACATATATATATATGTATATATAAATAAATGATTGTTTTTTTCTGCAGGAATCCGTGCCAGTTTACTTCGAACAAAAATTATTATTATTTTATTTAAATCTTATTTTATCTCTCTCTTTCTTCAAAATTCATCTTCTTTCAAAATATTCGTCGGCCGTACCGAATAAACTAAAATCTATGAAAGCAATTACCTTAAAACTCTTAAATGATATATTCTTAAAACACGATGTCCATAAAGGAAAAACTCCATTCTACATTTATTATAATATTCACACCATGAGGCTCTATAATTATTTTAACACTATTTACGATGGTATAATTTACCAGGTAATTAACTATACAATAGATCTCGAAAAATAACCCTAAATTAGGTAGAGAGAGGTCCAGCTGACATAACTGTTCGCTCGCTTCAATACGTGATCTGAGCCGAACGCCTCGACTACAGGTGTTTTCCTACCTGCGCACCGGAGGGACAAGGAAAAGAATTTCAAAATAAGGAGCAAGGCCTGTAAGATCTGGATTCTTTCAGATTGAGAGATTCTCTCTCAGTAAATCTTTACTGCGGACTTTAGTGCTGACAAGTCATAAACTCCTAAATCTACCTTCGTAAGTCAGCGTACACAGCCGGGCGATGGTCAATAGGGTTGTTTCCAAATTCAGATATCACTTTTCCAATGACTGGATCTCACAATTTATAAAATTCTAATTTTAACAACGCCCATAAAATATTTGTTACGTATTGTTTACTATTTTAATTTTAATGTTGAAATATGAATTTTCTATCACGATGTCGATTGGAGGGCCCCTCTGCCTCCAATTTTTAATAATTTTTTTCTGTTGAACGACTTAACAGAAAAAAATTTAGAACGCACATTGAGTTTATATTGAAATTATTTATTAAAAATTATTTTATCTAAAATTGCGAAACAACCGTATTCCGCACTGGATACCTCAGGGAGGATCCCCCACTACACGACTTCCCATCACTCAACCGAGCTGCTCTCGTGAACCTAGTCAGCGGGAGTCCTTTGTACATAATGAGCACTAAAATGCCGAGTATAACATTTTTTAAATTTAGCACTTGGTAATTTACAAATAAAATATTCGAAATCAACGAATTATTACGATTCTAACGATATGTTATTTAACTTACAAAATTTAAAATAAAAGAATATTCAAGTGTGTAGGAAATTTTATGGAAAATTTTTGAGTATATTTCACTCAAATCCACTGCAGTAGCTTTAATTCATAGGTACATTATTTTACATAATTTGGGAAAGTTCAGAATGTAAAATTTGGCCAAATTTTAAAACTTATTAACTAACATCATGAATATGGTTTATTTCTAAAACAATCGCATTCCTCAAAATTACCGTTTGAAATAATTTTGGATGAAATAAAAAAAACGAGTTTGAAAATAACTTGTGGAAGGCAATTCTTGACCGATTTTGAATTTATTTTGTTGAAAAAATTAGGCATTTAGTTTCGAACAGATTCACATGGCCCGATTTTTTAATATTTGTCTGTTTAAACATTTATGGCCATTTTAAATAGCGAGAAATAGTCGACTGTTTCGTTTTTATTTTATTTCCGTGGACAATTTTTTCCTATGTTCAATATCGCTGGACTGGATGCGCAGAGGATGACAAATATATTAAAAAATAATATATATATATGCATATATACAGGGTGCCCCAGACTCAAGTGTCCGGACTTATATGACTGTATAGAAATTTAAAAAATAAATCTAAAATTCCTTTTCCAAAAATCAGTTGAAGTTTTAGTTTTTGAGTTATTAAATGTTTAAGCTGGACCAATCAGTAGCGCGGTATAAACAGCTGTGCGTACGTGAACGGGAGTCCAACGAAGTGTAGTGCCACCCTGTTCTGTAACGCTGTTACTGTAAGGTTATGTAACAGTTCTGGAATTCCGTAATGTAACAAATATAGAATAGAGTGATATAACTATTATGTCTCTAGAATGTCACACGTGTTCCAAGAAAGGAACATAAAGGTCACTCTGTTCTGTAACGCTGGTACTGTAAGGATATGAACAGTTCTGTAATTCTGTAATGTAACTTATATAGAACAGAGAGATACAACTGTTATGTCACTAGAATGTCACACGTGTTCCAGAAATGGAAAATAAAGGTCACACTGTTCTGTAACGATCTGAGTCCAGAGTTATGCCGACGGTCGGGCCAAACGCGAAAAATTTAAGGGTATAGCCGGGTAAGCATGCAAAAAAATTCCCCTAAAGGGAATCAAATGTTGAGTCAGGCATTTGAAAGCATATAATCAAAGAAAAATTTTCCCTTCATTTGAAACCGTTAGCCGCCATATTGGATGCAATGGGGGGTGTAACTTCAATTTTTTTCTCTCTGTTTCTATCGTTAGAAAAAATCTGAAAAAATTCACAGGACTTCTTTTAATCATTCTCAACGTCAATGATTATCCAAAAATATTTTGGCGGGAAATTCAAACTCAAACAAATATACCACATAATAGTAACCCACAGATTACGTCCTGTCAGTTTCAAATTTTTCTATTAGTATAGTGTAAGTCACAACACGAGTTAAAGTTATGAAACAAAATCTGAGAAATGCTCGCCTATCACCGCTTTCGGGGTCGACAGCACTAATCGCCGACGGAAATTTAAAGTTTGAGACTTAGACAATTCAAGACGTATCTCAGGAACCCGTGGAGATTTGCAATTTTTATTGGCTTAAATTAAATATAAGACCTTAAGACCTAGGTCATGTCACAAGTTGGATTAGAGGTACAAAATTCGAGAAATTCTTGCAGTTTTTTAAAATTCTCAAGTGGTATATTCTCTTCAAAATGTTAAAAATATATTTATTGGGGCTTATTCGAAGCGTAATTTAATTAGTTTCTTAACGGATTTAAAAAACATTTCTCGCTCATTTTGGGAACGAGTAATCACGTTTCAAGGTCAGCAGTGACTTGTTGTGAAGCGAAAAACGAAATTTGAAACTGTGTAGTGAAAAGCGAACTGTGAACTTGTGTAGCGAAAAACGAAATTTGAACCTTTGTGGTGAAAATCCAACTTTGAACTCGTGCAGTGAACATAAAACCATTCAACCATAAACTTGTGCTGTGAGTGGTGATCTATCAACTCTACATACATAAGTAGAACGACAACTTCCAAAGAATCCCAAAAAAAACGGATTTAAGGCGAACCCGTTGGAAATCTACAACAGTAATCAGAGTCAACGAAAACGTAAGTCTATCTGTCATTTCAAAAATTGAATCTTCTATCCTTTTTTAATATCTTCCGTTCCTTATCATGCGTATTTAGATTCTTCTATCTCACTTGCTAAATATAATTCTAATTTCGTAAAATGGATCCAAAAGACGAAGCCCAACTCAAAAGGCTCGTCCGATCACGTGCCCCGTTAAAAGGCAAAATAACAGTTTAAAAAAATTATTTGAATCGACCTCTTACAGAGAAAATTAGGGGCGAACTAATTGAAAAATGCGAAGGTCTTAAGGGAATACGCCGTAAATTTGAGGGAATTCAATCACAAACAGAAACTTTAGTCACTGACGAATATTTTGAGAAGGAACAACTCGAGAGAGAAAACTTTGACGAAGAACTTTGTTTTGCACTAGCAAAGGCTAAGGCATACTTTAACAACGATCAAACTGCTCTTTTGCCCGTTCAATCCGCAAACTTATTAAACACATCGAATCATTCTAACCTAAGTAATTCAAATATTCAGAATCCGAATTCTCAAGATAATA
>CAKNWW010321680.1:8999-20356 GCA_932074435.1 Andricus kollari | reverse complement strand
AAAAAATTAAATCATCAGAATTTCAATAAAAATAATGAATAGATAATAAACATAATAAACGACTGCTAAACAGAAGTCCAAGAATGATTAAGACCTTTTTTAAATTTATATATCATTTTTTTCATTTGTACCTATTTAATATATCCATACTGAAATTTCGGTACAAATAGCTTTATTTTTTTTTGTACAAATAGCGAAAACTAGAAAAAGGGTATGTTCATATAGAAATTTCGGTATGAATAGCCATAATTTTGTGGTATGAGTATAGACTCTGCCTTAAATATGTTTTTTCTTACTAATATTATTTGATCCTCGTGGATATTTGATTTTTCTATATCGACCATTTATTACTTCTATCCAGGCATTAAAATTCATTACAATTAAACTACTATGAACGGTATATGATTTATTCAACGATGGTTTTATACGAACGAATAAATCAATCGATTATAGTTTTGACTGTCGGTGCGTCTGCATGCACTGAGAAAAATGAATAGTTGGGGCTACTATCTTTTTATTAGTAAAGCATTCATTGGTTCTTACAACTATTTAGTTAGTAACACCGAATGAGCAAGTAGTCGGTTTAGGAAGCCGTTTGTAGTAATCGTGACTAGTTTACGTTAGTAACGTATTAGTATTCAGATTTACTAATAAAATATTAATCTGTACTACTAATTGATTTCTCTAACAAATTAAAGTAGGTGGTGTAACTATTTTATATGCCACCTTGGTTGGTACGATTGAGAATGCGACAAAGGTACCAACATAGGGAGAACGTTTAGACATGGCCGTCATAACTCGCTGCTCACTTGATGTCTTTAGGATTCGAAGATCATATCGAAGTATTCGAAGGTGTGTGTAAGAAATTGTAAAATCAAACGAGTTTTAAGTTTCACTGGAAATCCTAACCTACAAAGTGCATCTGAAATTAGAAAGATCCCAGTGGCCATAGGGACATATTTTTTTCAAAACGTCTTATCAGCTGAACTTACATTTAACTGACATCAGCGTCCCTAATATGTCGCGAAAAAAAGATGCCCGTGTGCCCACTGGGATCTTTTTAATTCAGATTTCGATATAGTGACACATATTTTAATTAGTCCCTATATAACAAAAAGAAAATAGTTATACCTACAAATGTATTAGTAGACATGACTAACTATATTAGTAAGTTCAACTACCTACAGATAGTCTTTTTGACAAACTAAAATAGTACGTCTACCTAATTAGATAGTAACGGCAACTACTTGTTCCCCAACTAACAAAAATAGTTCTAATAACTAACTAAATAGCAATATCATTATTTACTAACTAAAATAGTTGTCCCAACTAACCTTTTTCCAGTGTGGGGGTCATTCAGAAAATACGTGATACGCTCAGAGGAGGGTAGGGGTCTATCAAAGTGTCATTCTTCATGTTAAGGACAATGGAAAAAGCATCACGTGAGGGGGGGGGGGGGGGATTAAACGTTCGTGAAAAATGTATCACGTATTTTGTGAAACCTCTGTATGTTCCAAATACAGGGGAGTCTCACCTGTTTCCCATCTCCCTTATTTCCCGTCTTCTCTATTTCTACTCGGCCGTACATGATTATTTCCATTTGCGCAGTTCCGGCAACTCCCACCACAATCCCGGTATATTCTCCTTCGCGTCAGTGACTGATCAATTAAAGAGAGGCCCGAAGAGCGGGAAGCCTTGAATTGAGTATTTTAGTATGACGTCATGGGAATGCGTTGTACGACTTTTTCGAGAAAATATTCTAAACGTAATAAATGTACAAATAGTAATATTTCTCAAGTGTGGAATATATTTTCTCAGTCATTTTCCATTCTGAAAGGTCTTCAACCGATAAAAAGATAAAGAAACAGAATTGCGCAAATGCATTCTACACTTGACACGACTACTATGCAGACCTTTATAACTTACATTTACGTTTCGAAGATTTTCTCCGAAAAGTCGTTGCAGTTGCAGTGCTCTGTACTAACCTTCCTGACGGCTGAAATTTCCTCCACCTAGTCTAGCATATCGTCGCGGTACGTCATGCTGCAAAACTCACTATTCCGCGAAATATTTGCGTCGTTTTTTGATTCTATTATATTAATTTTTAGTTCGCAAATTATGGTACGCTTACAAAAACACTTGAAATACACTTGAAAAACATGGATGCATGCATGCAGACTAACGGACCGCGACTTTTTCAACTGCACAATAAGCCGGATATCCACTCGCCTGAACTGTTTCCATAATATTGCGCAATATACTCGACTGAGCACTTGCACACGGTGACCCTTCCGAGGCGAGAGTCGCAACCGTTTCTCACCACTTGAGCTGAGAAACTGCGTGGGCCGGCAGTTCTAGGAATTTCGGGTGTATTTATTTGTATTATTATTGATAGTATTTATTGATGTCAAATCAACCCGCGCTTTTCGGTTGAAAAAGTTGCGTACAGGCGGCACATCGATACATGAAGGGGCAGCCAATGAAAGTCTATTGACCAAAATATCCTGCCCACTCGCGGTAAAGATGGTTTCCAACGTGGAAATAAAAGAATCGTTTTGCTTCAAGGTCGAGGAAATAGGCGAGACTTCACTGTAGTACATTTTTTGATAAATTCAAATTTGACTTCATCATATGTTTATGAATTACTTTAGCCTGAAAAAGCGGTCTATATTGTATACCTTAATTACTATACTTATGTTAAGTTGCATCGAAATCGATTAATTGGTTTTGGCTGGGCATGTAGGCCTGCATGTTAGGAATTGTTAAAAAATTACAAAAAATGAAATATTTTCATTATAAATCAATGTATTTCAAACTTATCAAAACTGCTTTCAGAATATGAACTCTTTCTAAAAAAAGTTTTAGATCATTTCGAAAATCACGTTTTTAGGTAACTCTTCTTTTTTCGACGGCTGCAATTGCAAATTTATTTCGTCCTGATTAACATGTAAAACTGTAAAATTAAATGTGATTGTACAGGTTTTATAACATAAGAATAAAATTATAGTCCGCAGACGACTTTTTGTTAAGCTTTTTTTTGTTGTTTGAAAATTCAGTTACAGCACATTTCTTCTATTTTTAATTAATATCTTCCACACTTATAGAATCTTCATATTTTTGTGGTTTCTATATGCCCACCAAGCTTGGTTATCTCATAAATTGACTGAGATATTCCACTTTTAGTGTTCAAAATGATTCATGTCATACAGATAATAACTCCCGGTAGATATTTTGTCTATTTAGCATTACGTCCTTCATGGCATATTTCTTTTTCGTATGGGTGTTTAGGACCTTTTTCTACTTTTTACTTGTAATTGACGGCGATTCGCTATAACGAATCTTGATTTAAATAAGGTACAGTCAAACTCTAATTTAACGTTCCCGAATTTACCGTTTCCGAGAATTCACGCCGCGCCGCAGGTAGGCTTGTGAGGAGCTGCGCGGGGTGTGTTTACCACTTCCGAGAATTGACGCCGCGCCGCAGGTAGGCTTGTCAGGAGCTGCGCGGGTTTAGCGAGGTACGCTAAATCAGGTTCAGTTATGGTAGGTCAGGTCCAAGGAGAGCCCCAAAACCGACGTTAAATCAGAGTTCGACTGTATTTGGAAAAAAATTTGTTTTACAAAAATAATAAATGCATGATTGCATGTTTCTACATTTTTTTATGAAAACCAACTAAATAGACATACAATAGTACACTGTACAAAATTTCAGGCATTTTCCCTATCCTTCGGCATAGCATATTGCCAAATTATGTTAGGGAAAATACTTTTTATGGAAAAATAAAAAATTTTCCCCAATTTTCGGAAAAAATCGAGAATGATTCGGAAATGTTAGGGAATTAACAAAACCATATGAAAATGGGAACTTTTATTTACCCTTTCGGGAAATTTTATTATACTTTCATCCAGAATATTTCTTAATATTTTCAGGAATCAAACGTAAATTTCTACTTTTAGTTTCAAAAGGACTACTGTAAATATAATTAATTTCCCCCGAAAATCTAATAAATTAAAAAAGTTTTAGGAAATGCTTGATAGAAGTTAGATAATGTTACTATATCTTTGATAATATTCATACTTTACTTAAAAACTTTATTTTTCGTAAAAAATTAGTTATGTTTTTCTTCTATTTAGACATTTCTTTTATTCAGATGTATTTTTACATTAATTGAAAATAAAATTATTTTTCACAATTTTACACGCTCCAAAACAGCATCTTACAGTTTCTTTATGATAAACAACATTTGAAGGGTTGAAGTACAGAATTAGATAACAAACAAAATCCGAAGTTTTTAGTAGAAAGAAAAAACATTCTGTAAAATTAAAATTACCACTTAAAGATAAGACAAAAAAAAACTTTCGAGATGACTCAAATGCTCATGATTCAACTCGCTGATTCAAGTCCACGCAAACTTGATTAGAAAAAGTGATCTAGTTTCCATGAAATATCTTTTTAAATTGATATAAAACTGAAAAAGGCCACTAAAATTAATATTTACGCAGTTTCGCAATCAATCAGAATTTCGACAACAATGTGTTCGATATTTTCGAGATATTTGGTAACGTCACATTTTTAAAAAGAAAAACTGGCTTACTGTCTTTTATTTGTGCATTCATTGGAATAGGCTCGACTGCGGGTTACGACAAAAAATATAAAATCGTCAGTTTCAATAGAAAATAAAATATACTACAGAAATATTGAGATTCTGATTACGGGTTAAAAAAAATGTGATCTAAAAAAGTTAGCCGATTGCGAGTACTTGTCCAGGAATTTTGAAGTTACAATTTCACAGGTTTTAAAAATAGGCTGTCAATAGAAATTAAAAATCGAATTTTTAATTTTTTACAGAAATATAGACTCGCTTCTGAGGTATTACGGGTACGCGGAATAATAATAATAAACAACAAATTTTTCTGTTCCGAGAAAACCAAAATTTAATGTGACGGTGTCGCACAATGACTGACGATTTTTCGCTAAGAAGCCTGAAGAAAAGATATAGTTTTTCAATGAACAATAATAATTTTAAGAAATATCGATGCTTAAAGAAAGAAAAAAAATTAGTACCACGCCCAAATCCTAAGAGAAAATGTTAACTCAAATTTAAATTCAACATTTTTTAAATTACTATATTAAAAAATGAGAATTTGGATAAATCTATGTAACACAACGTGTATTTGATTGTTTAAGAATTTTGTATGCAATAAACCCATTTTAGAAAAAATCTCGGTTATCTATTTCTGTACTGCCACCATTAATTTATTATTGCATTAACCGTAAATAAAATTAGTTTTAACAACTATACATAGGCTCCGAAAAATATTCGTTTGAATCAACAATGTTTCTGTTTGTTCAATGTTCAACCATAGAATATGGTTATTATATGGGAACAAACTATTTAGTTGACCCAGCATACTTTGCATTCAAAACATTTGGTTTAGTTAACAAAATTAAGTTCTCAAATACTATATAACCCTCTATTCTGTGTGCCTCTTCTATTTATATAATAAATTTGAAGTTTGTTAAGCATGGACATCACGTTGTGTTTTTGATATGTGGTAAACGTTAAATTAATTTTAAAAATAAATTATCTAACTTTTCGATGGATTCCCGAATTTTTGTGAAATTTCACATACAGCATTTCAGGGAAAATTCCGTAACTTTCGTGGGATTTTCCGAACGTTGGTGAAATTTCCCCTCCTGTGAGGTAGGAAAAAACACCTAAGTTTTAGGTAAATTCCTGAAGTTTTCCTGAATTTAACATGCAGTTTGTTAGGAAAAAATCCCTAACTTTATTTAAATTTCCGAACTTTTACGGAATTTTCCCTACAATTTGCGAGGAAAAATTCCCTAACTTTTAAGTAAATTACCCAATTTTTCTATTTTCCTATGTAATCTCAGGGAAAACAGCAGAAATGTTAGGAAAAATGTTAGGGAAAAAAAATTTTCGGGAAAATCTCCGAAAAATGTCTTACAGTGTACAGTATCTTTTGAAAAATAAAATCAGCTAATGCTCATCAGAATTGAATAAGGATTTCAGCTTTTATCCACAATTGAAGCAGGAAACGCTAAACTTGGCTAAGTACACTTTTTGAGGAAATTGAGTTTTCTTCAAAAATCATAATTTCTCGCATTTTTACACACATTTCAGTGAAAAGTTAAGGTGTTGAAATTGTGTACCCTAAAATTTAGTATTTTATTATAGAAATATTATCATCAAACTTAAAAAATGTTATACTAGTACTACAAATGTTCCTGTTTTCTGTTAAATATAGTAATTTGTTTATGAAATATATAAAAATATGTAGGCAATAAGATTTTTTTAACGATGTATGTACCATTTTTATTCATAATACCAGGGAAAGCTAAATTCTTAACTGGTCCTCTACTTGACTGTACAACATTTCAATCCAGATTTGGATCAAAATTTCACACCTTGGGATTTAACTGTGATTTTATAAATTTTCATCAATGATTTCTATTTAATAAAATCTTAAATTTTTATTCAACTTACAATTGAATTTTCAGGGGAAAAAGCCCAGGAATTTTCATTTATATTTAAACCATGTATCTTAACAGGATTTCGCGAAGAGAGCATTTTTGAACATTCAGCGAACTTCGTATTCACAAAAATTGTGCGTGTACGAAAATAATACAATAAGAATTAATTTAATCAATATAGCACATTATTATCATATAAAACAGTAAAAATATTTATAACCTTTCCGAACTGAGCCGTCTATATGAATTAAAACTAGTCTCAAAGATAAATTTATTTTTAAAAGACAGCACTGCTGACTATTTTTTTTATCACAATGTGAAAAAACGAGACAATATAAATAACGCATGTACTAAAAGTGAGCAGAGATAGACGGTTGAAGCAGAATTTTCTCGAAAACAAGCAAAATCCTTCTTTTGCTTATATCATCATTTTTTCAACCATCTGGAAGTCATCTTAAGCGAAGTTTTCTTGTATCATCAGTGCAAGGAAATTACTTTTTCTTGTATCCGTAGCTGTTGATGGCTGAAAAATGGAAAGTTTTATTCAGGATCTTAAAATTAATACTAAGACAAAATTAAGAATCTCTTTATTTTTTTTTGAGATTTTTGAATTTATAATACTGCAGAAAATTGTAAACATATACAAATAAATATGAGAAGAAAATGTAACACTAACGGAAAGCCTATGTCTAGCATTACGGAATTTTCCGTAAGATTAACTACTTATCTGAAAGATTGCAAAATATATCAAATAATATTAAATGTGTAAAATGGTATATGTATACAGCATGTGTATACAATTTTTTGTGAAGCCCCCCCCCCCCAGACACTTCTCTGGATCCGCGCCTGGCCGTACATGAACAACTTTACCAATTTTAGGGGGTCGGGGTCGCGCAAAAGCCTATGGTTTTGTAACAGGGGAAGGAGGTGTCAGTGGAAGTATCTTTACGAACTTAAATAACATTTAGAAGGTTTCTTGATGAAAAATTTGAAGAAAGTTTGCGAATTCTGCGAAAGACGGCCTGCAACGGTACCGTTAAATATAATAATATAATAATAACTTGCAAATTCGTCCATTTGGTAGAAACTTAATCTTCTTGGTTGAAAGTTCATCCCTTTTGGTCAAAATGAAACTGCTTGGTTAAAAATTTATATTTTAAACAATTAGCTGCATGGTTTAAAGTTGAACTATTTTCAACAAAATCATTTTTTTGGTTGAAGATTCATTATTTTACTTGAAAATTGAGCTGTTTGATAGCAAATTTGATTTTTGTCTTAAAAATTCACATTTTAGTAGAAAATTCAACTATTGAATAAAAATTAACTTTTTTTGACAATCATATTTTTGGTAAAAATTCAAATATTTTGATTAAAAATTAAATCATTACTATACCATTAGGCTGTTTCGCTTTCGGGGTAAGCGCGACTCACTCGGTAAGGAAGGGAGTAATGTGTTTGTATTATTAATTGTTTGAAATGTACGTTTAACTACCACATTAATGCCAGAAATGTAATTTGCGAGTCAAAATCATGTCCAAATTAAGTAGTTAGTCGTCGTAGGGTGGAGAGTCTAGTTTAACATCAGTCCCACTAAAATTTCAGTTAATGGAGGGGGAGTGTAGGTACAGAGTCGGATTAAATAAAAAAGTATTTTATCGTAATTTAATTTATGATTTAAAACGAGTGCGACTCTTCCCCCTCCTCCACGACTAACAAAACGCTTCAATTTTCAATGATATCATCAAAATTGGAACATTAGTCAAAGTTTAAAATCTGAAATTTTATTTCTCCGCAAAATTAATAATGAAATTATGTTTATGAAAATTGAACTATTTCATAAAAAATTAACTTTTTAGTTGGAAATCATATTTTCGAGTTAAGAATTCAACTCTTTTGTAGGTGGTTCGTCTTTTGGGTTGCAAAATTCAAAAAGTTTGTTGAAAATTGGTGCATTTGGTTATAAATTAATCTTTTTTGGTTGAAAATTCAACTAATTGTGTAAAAGTTGAACTAATTTGTTAAAAATTAATTTTGTTTATGTTTTACCTCTTTGGTTGGAAATTTAACTTTTTTATTAAATATTAATTTTTTAAACTAAAAATATAACTATTTCCTTTTTGGTTGAAAATTTATCCTTTATAAATTAGAAATTCAATTACATATTTGGTAGACAGTTAATATATTTTGTTGAAAATTCTTTTTTTGGTAGAAAAGTAATCTCTTATGGTAGAAAAGTCACCATTATTGGATGAAAATAAAATTTTTTGTTGAAAATTTAACTGTCTTCTAAAAAATTCGTCTTTTTGGCTTTGAAATTTTACTGCTTTTGGTTGAATTTTAATCTTTTGAAAATGCATGTTTGTAAGTTGAAAAAACAAACAATTTTAATTAAGTCATATTTTTATTGAAAATTCAACGGGTTTGTTAAAAATTAGTCCTTTTAGATTGAAAATTCATTTTTTTGGTACAAAAGTCATCTTTCTTAGTTCAAAATTCATCATTCTTGGTTGATCAAAAACTTTTTTATTGAAAATTCAACTGTCTTCGAAAAAATCGTCTTTTTGGCTTGGAAATTGAACTGTTTGCTTAAAAGCTAAATTATTTTGTTGAAAATTCGGTTTTGTTTTTGCTTGTAGGTTCAACTATTTGGTTGTTAATGCGACTGTTTGGTTAAAATTTAATTTTTTGGGTGAAAATTCGTCTTCTGATAAAATTAACAAATAACCAAAAATTCAACATTAAAGATAGATTAATTTTTAAATTTCAAATAAAAGAAAGAGGGGTTTTGTATATTATTTACAAAGTACATAATTACCATCGTATTCCCTGTCGCACTTGAGTAACAATTCAAGCCATTGAGGTCCAGTCACCCTGGGAATCTGTAAAGTACCCCCATAACATTGAGGAAGCCACTGTGGCGATAAATGCTGATGCAGAGTCTTTCTGTCAGTACCGTGGAAAATTATCTACAAACAAGATTAAAATGATAATAAGAGTTAAATATATAATTAAGGAATCAGGACTTGTGCGTCTATACTGAAATATATATCCAATGAATCGGACTTGAATATAATGCAAACACTTCAAAATAGTTCACCATCTAAGATCATAAGAAAAAAATTAAGAAAGGATTCGAAGATAAAAACTAGACAGGAATAGGCTGTATGCTTTTTGATTATTTTTATCACTATTCATCCGATTCCTTTTTACAAATATTCTGTCCTGTTTTACATATCTCAGTTTATTATAATTATTTTTTTCATCTATTGAACTTTAAACGGAAAGTACCGAATATATTCCAAAATATTCTCAAATATCAAATTACTGGCTTACTCCTTCAAGTATTAAATAAAATTTGTATATAAAAGATGTACCATCAAAGTAGAATTTATGTTTATTAGGAAAATTTAAAATATATTAAAGAATATTAAATAATATTTTCGGAGGACTAAGTTAGTTTTTAAAATATACCTTCCAGCTTAAAAGTAGCTTCAAATTTAAACCGGACCAGCAACATTAAATTTAAACCAGTTTACGTTGTGTGATTCATTTTTTATACAAAAAGGAAATGAAAGGGTACTCTGGCTTTGCAACAGGTTTAGCAGATTCCTTCTTTTTTTTTACCTTTCTTATCTTTTAGAACTGACTAAAATATCTTCAAAATTACAGTAACTATATTTTAAAAACCTGCAGTGCAGATATAAATATTAATTAATGTATTTATCTATTACACAACTGCATATAATAATCATAATTCTTTTACTGTTCCTTTCCTTATTTTCACTTTCAGCAAAGACATGAAAACATTTATGACCACCTTTCCTTTTTAGGAGTGGTTATTTAGCCATTTCTAAATAGAGTAAATATAATAAATGTTTAACGAGTTTCATTCACTATTGTGAAACATAATCAACTTTAAATGTAGGAAACATAGTTGCCAGTAATAACTGTATCTGATAAAAAATCGGAATTCGGAATCTAAAATTCCGAACCGAAATTCTAATTAACTTAAATAGATATAAAGATATATACAGATATAAAGTTAAGTATCAACCATTTTTAACAACATTCTATTTTGTAAGAGCATAATTTAAACTTTTACGTCATGGTCAAAATGCATCCAGAGTTATATTATTTATCAATCATTTAAAAAAATTAATTCTATACTTTTAAGACATATTGTGCTTTAAATTTGATTTAAGCATAAAGTTGAAACACTTACAGTGGCCGAATTTAAGCTTATTAAAAATTGCAGCGTACCCTCCTCTTAAAGGGTTACGGTAAAATATTGCTGTGTGATTCAGCAAATTAATCGATTAAGAGTGGTTAAAAAAATCAATAATAAGTTCAGTTAAGTTAGTTTTCGTGCCGAAAATCAGATCTCTAAAAAAAAGTTTTTCTATGATTTTAGGAATTAAAATAATATTACTTATGATGTAATTTCAAATAAAAAACATTATTTTTATTTTAAACATTTTAAAACGTACAAAAAAGCATTATAGTTTATTTATTCGGTGGAAACATTCTCTACAACTCTACTGTCTCCAATTTTGAAAGTAAATTTTGCTATGGCTAAAATCACGAAAACAAATTTTTTAAATATAATATTTTTTTGAATAATTGTATATGAATATTATTTATCTAATTCTATCAATAGAAACAGTAGAGTTGTGTGGAACTTTTTCCTCCAAAAAAAGCCATGATATATTGAAATTCAACTTTTTTTTTTAATTGGTTAGAAGCAACAGTAAGATCACATTCGATCACAAAAAATACTGTTAAAATAATTATTTGCTGTAAATTTTAATGTTTTTTTCATAAAAAATGTTTTTTTTTCATAATACATGACTAATAATAT
>CAKNWW010321676.1:0-17550 GCA_932074435.1 Andricus kollari | reverse complement strand
TTGGCCGCACTAAAAAAATAGATGGTGTATTGCAGCGCAGCGGATCCCAATACCATTTCAGTTTTAAATATTGCATCGTTCATACAGAATTATTATCATTATAACTATATAAACTTAGAATATAAATGATGAAAACATTATCGTTTCTTAATTATAACTCAAGAAACAGCAGAAAGTATTTAAAAAATTATTAAATTATGTTTCCATGGCAACTCATTGAATTAGTAAGTCGGCACTACTAAACAGATTAGTAGAATAATACCCTTACTAATTCATTTAGTAACATAAATCTTAACATTTCATTTAGTAGAAACTGATAAAATTACTAATTTAACACTCAGATACAATGCTACTAATTGCCTTAGTAAAATTTCTACTAATTCGGATTTAGAGAGTAGCATACTTTTAATATACGAAATAAATAAGATGCGCTTTTTAACCATTCACGAGAAAAACGGCATTTAAAAAATCCACGAAAGTTACATGGACCGCGATGTGTGAGTCTTTTGATTCCCGGTCAGATCAGGCGGGTTTTTTTGCCAATTTCTGTTTTCATTTAAACTTTTTTTCATACGAAAAAGTTTCTTTTTTATCAACTATTGCAACTTTTGCTTAAAGAAGTTTTTTTATAGAAAAATCTCATTTTTATAATTCAATTGAACATTTCTAATTTCGCTTTTATTATTTTCATGAAAGATAAACATCTAACCGGGATTTGTAAGATTCTCGCATCGCGGTCCATGTAACGTGCGTGGATTTTTTTAAAGCCGCTTTTGTCTAGAATTATAAATGCATAAAGGTCAACCAGGAAAAATGTAATTTTTTAGCAGGAAACCCAGGAAACAGCCTGGAACTTCTTTTTGAAGGGTCTCGCTGTGGCGTTTAACGATGCGTCGAACGTTTTTCAAGATTGGCTCGGCGGGACGTCGTTCAATTTACTCATTGCATCAGTCTTCATTTTATTCCCCCTCTGACTTTCTTCACTAATGCCACAACAGGTGAAGACTTCAGCGGTGAATAATTATCGAAAATTGCTTTCTAAAACGCAATTATTCACGCACGTATTTGGCATTTTAAGACACAAATTATCTTCATTTGTAATTAATTTTCATACATTTTATCGCAAGCTTTCAATAACAAAATTCACTGATGTCAGAAGAAAGTATACTGGTATAGGATGTAAGAATTATCAGGGATTACAGTCCGTAAACTTTTTTTTTTACCTAATCTCCTTCTTCCCCTCTTAATTCTGAGAAATCCCCTAAAACACCAAAAATCAAGAATTTTGACCAAAAGTTTCCCCTTTTCTCCCTTTTTTCACAACGTTACGATTCATGTTTTAAGAATCACAAATAGAAATTAAATCCATCAGAAAACAAGAAGCTTTGAAAGAAATTATTTTTTATCATACGAATTTCAAATATTTCCTAGACAATTTATCTGCTAATTTTGTAAACTTGAAGGACATGCCGACAGAGAAGAAATCGCTAGCGATTAAATCGTGAAACTAAACCGGAAAGATAAATCAATTCTGTAGCTGCATATCAAAAAGATCTTTATAGAGACTCACATGCAAAAATGCTTTTAAAAAGTTGAATTTTCAACGTGACTGCTAATTTTCAACCGAATATTTGAATTTTCTATTAAGTTGTTACATTTTTAAACCACAAAGATGAATTTTCTACAAAACAGTTTAATTTTCAACCTAAAAATGTAAATTTTCAACAAAAAAGTTGATTTTTAAATCATAAGAACAAGTTTTAATCAAAATAGTGAAATTTTCAGCCAAAAAAGAGATTCAGTCAAGAAAGAAATAATTGCAACCAAATTGTTGAATTTTCAAACCGAAATCATGAATTTTCACCAAAAGATATCATTTTTGCCAAATAGTCGGATTCTTCGCAAAAACTGTGATAGTTGATATTTCAAACATAAAAGATTTTAATTTTAAATTGAAATCCGTTGAATTTATCAAAAAAAGAAGATTTTTAAATAAAATAGTTAAATCATCAACCAAAACGGATTCGATTTCAACCAAACAGTTGTATTTTTATCAAAAAATACGACATTTATACTAAAAGAGATAAATTATCAAACCAAAAAGAAGAAACTTCAATTAAAAAGGGTGGCTTTTTAACAACATTGTTGAATTTTCAACAAAATAATTTAATTTTCAGCTAAATGATAAGATTTCCAATTAAAAAAAAAAACAATTCTCAACCAAGAATATAATATTAGACTCTTCAACAAAGAACAAGGAACTTTCAATCAAAAATAGGTGGATTTTCTTATTAGGTTCTATTAAAATACGTAAAACGGCGTATCAGATAAAAATATGTTAGTAAGTTTTGGTTGTAGGAACAAAGTTTTGGAAGTCCAAAATAATATGCATAAAAGTAACAAACTGCGTATTAAAAAAATTTTATCTTCATAATTTTTTTTGCATTAATAATAATTTTTCGATTTCCGTATTTAGACACTATAATCTTCTTTCAGCTGAAATTAAAAAAGTTTTTAAAGATCTGAGAGCTTTCAACTGATAAAAATACGTTAGAAACCAATCTAAGTTTCTGAGGATAGAAAAACAGAAAAAGTAGGTTTTTTATAGTCATTTTTGTATTTTTCAAATAATTGCTTTCTAGCTTACTCAGAAAAATACTTTAAATACTTCAGTGTTCTGTACTGAAAAGAATACACTAGAAAAAAATGTATGAGACTAAGGAATCAACATCTATTTACTGATAACAAAATCTTTAAGAAAATTCCAACATGAGCATTTTTTAATTCTGTTTATTTTTTAATCTTCGATCTTTTTGATTTTTTCTGATTTATCTTTATCAGCAGAAAATGCTGAAGTGTTCGAACGATTTTTCAAAGTAAGATAAAAAAAAATGTTGTTTAACACAAAAATGACTAGCAAACTGGCTCTACGCTTTGGTCAATATTCACGAGACAACCCGTATAATATAAAAAGTGTCGAATAATGAATTAAATCCCCTTTTAATCCCGTTTTTTCGAAAAAATTCCTTTTTTTTTTTACTTAAAATTGAACTACTCAACTGCTGTGTTCCCAGAATTAAAAGACATAAGTGAAACCCCAACACAACGTGCGGCATAGTTTTGTCACCCGCTGCTGCATTCTGTGCCGAGGACATTTTTAAATATGGAAAACAATGCCAACGGGGAGAAAGAATTCTCACGATGGCAATTCCCGAACGACTCCATGTCGACCATAGAGCGAATAATAGCTGTACTTCTCCTTAACCTTTCGGTCATCTGTGCAGAATTGCAGATACATCGACGTGATTGGAGAAAGGTCGAGAAATAATCTCTGCGCGAAACCAGGAAGACGGTAAAAAGGGTCTTTAGAACAATTTTAGTGGTGGGTTTTCTTAAACCGACTGTAACATTCACCTCTTTACCTTAGCGTTTTCAGTTCGTTGAATTCATTTCAATATCGAACGGACTACATAAGAAAGTAGAATGTAGATTGTCGACTGATCGATTTCTAGCTGGGTGAGTAATCGCCCCGAAATTGGGTCGACAAAAGGTCAATCTGGGCCCTTTCTAATTCCAAGTAAATATCTGTTCCAGATTTTAAAAGTTTCTTTTTTCAGGTCAACTATGTTTTCAAGTCTTTAGAATAGAATTCATTAATAAATTAGGCCGTGTCTAGTCGTTCCGAAAAATTGATGGAGTTGGAAAAAGGGATCGACTAAAGTCGGGGCCAACAGTCGAGGCCCCTCACTTCTTTTGATTGCAATTCGCTTAAAACAAATCTCTAAATTGTTTTCTATAAAGCATCTGAAAGCTTAAAGTCTTCCGAATTTAAAGATACGATCACGTTTATCCTAAAAAAATTTGTGAATAGTTAGGGGGCAAAACAACCCAAAAGACAGGATTTTTCGGCCTCCTTTTTCAAGCGTCCACTTTCACCTGTTCCCAGAAAGCGGCTGACGTTAGGAAAAATCTGAAAAAGTTCACAGATTTCTTTTAACATTCTTTAATGCAATACATTTGTAACATTCTTAAATATTCAATGATTTACCTTTTATGGGGATTTATTTACAAATAATTTATCTTGAAAACTAATATGAAGATAGGAAGTTGTTAAATGGCTCCAAATCTGCAGTTTTGTGATGCGAGTGCAGTGCAATAATTAAATTTATGATAAAATCATTGTTACGCAAGAAATATTATTTAGAATATTTCTGACTTTAATCAGTGTTGGCAAGTGGGTGGCACAGCAGGACAAGTGGTAGAAAAAAGTACCCTTTCGATGATTATAGTAACTCCACAAGCAAGCCGACTCCCCTGAATAGATTTGACAACATAATTACTACATTTCACTTTTAAACCCGAAAATATGAATTATCCATAAAAAAAATTAATTTTCAACCCAGAAAGATGAATTTTCACTAATAAAAAAGTTGTATTTTCAACAACAAACATTATTTTTTAACAAAACAGTTACACTTGCAACCAAATCGTAGGTGAATCTTCACCCAACTGATCGAATTTTCAAACAAAAAATATTATTCTTCAACCAAAAACAGTTGAATTTTCAACCAAACAAGACGAATTTTCTACAAAAAGATGAATGTTCAATCGAAGAGAATAAATCTTCTATCCGAAAAGACGAATTTTCAACAAAACAGTAAAATTTTCGATAAAAAAAAGATGACTTATTAAGAAAATAGTTTCCAAAAATAAGAAACAAACTAAAAGTAGACTTTTTAATTTAAAAGAATGAACTTTCAACCATAAAAGATAAATTTTTAACAAAAAAAGTCACTTCTCTACCAATATATCAATTTCTGATCCAAAAGGACGGCTTTTCTATCCAAAAAGACGAATGTTCAACAAAAGAGTTGAATTTTCGACTAAAAAAGATTACTTTTTAACAAAACAATTTAATTTTCCGCCAAACAAAAATTAAATTTTCCATAAAATAGTAGAATTTTTAACCAAAAGAGGTGAATTCTGAACCTAAAATATAATAGTAGACTTTGTAAATAAAAAGAATTAACTTTCAACCAAACAAGATAACTTTATAAGGAAATAGTTGAATTTTAAACAAAACAACTCAATTTTTAACCTAATAGTAGAAATTTGAACCAAAAGAGATGAATTATGGATCAAATCTATGATAGTAGACTTTTCAATTAAAAAGAAATAACTTTCAACCACAAAAGGTGAATTTTCAATACAAAAGGACGAATTTTTTATCAAAAAAGACGAAGCTTAACAAATTAGTGAAATTTTCGATAAAAAATTACTTTTAAAGAAAGAATTTTAGAAATTGATTTTCAATCAGACAGTAGCATTTTTTTACCAAAAGACCAACAAAATCAGAATTTATCAGGAAAGCGAAAAAACCTTATGCAAAATCTGAATCATAATTTTAAGATAAAAAATTCCACTTCTGAGCAGAAGTTTTGACAAATTGTGGCCAAAAATTTGATTAGAAACAGTTATCCATATTCGAGGCAATGGATGTGTCAGCTGACAGATCTCAAAGTGACGCTGACCACAAATTGGAACAGACTAGGCTGCGGGTTGCGATACAAAATTTAATATTCAGTTTACATAAAAAATAAAAACTATCTGCCCAGATATTGAGTTTCTGAATGAAGGTAAAAAAACTTTTAATCTAAAAAACATAGTCAATTCCCAGTAAACCGTCCAAGAATTCGGAGGTTACAATTTCATATGTTTTGAAAATCGGGGTTTGGTAGCGATTCAAAATAGAATTTTCAACTTTTCACAAAACTAAAAAAATGCTCCCGAGATATGAGAAGCCAAATAAGATTGTGTAAGCTTTTCCGGTGAAAAGACTAGACCAAAAACTATTATAAAAAAAATAACTTTTTCTGAATAAACGATAATAATTTCAAGAAATATCGATGCTGAAGGGTTAAAAAAAATTATTACTACGCCAAAATGTTAACTAAAATTTATATCAAAATTTTTTTATTACTATATTAAATAGATGAGAATTCGAAAAATCGTTTAATTGCAACGTTTATTTGATTTTTTAAGAATTTTTTATGCATTAAACCCATTTTCGGAAAAATGTTGGTTATCTAGTTCTGCACTGCGACTCTTCAATTCCGGGCCAAAATATGATAGTACACTTTTCAATTAAAAATAATTAAGTTTCAAATATAAAAGAGAAATACACATTTAACCATTCATCCATAAATAGAATCAATTGTCTCAGTTGATATATACGTACGAATAAACGACCCGCGCGGCTGAAATGAAACCTTCCTAATTTCTCAATGATGATTTAGTTTGAATAATTATTCCAGTAGAAAACATATTTATAATATCTTTCTGAACAATTTTCCGACTCGAAGTTTTTTGTTGCTCAAAACTCGCTCGACTCCCCATGCACTTGAAGATATGAATGTATAATTTATGCATAATTTATAATGTATTAATTTATTCAGGTACAAATTCATAACTTTTGTTTTAAAAAAATGTTAATATGTTATTTGAACTAATAGTCATAGAAAGTCATAAAGCATATTTCCTGTAAATTTCCTAATTAATTAAATTTCCTATAAGAATATGTACGTTTAAAATTAAAAATAGAAACTTGTTTGTAAAGTTGCCAGGGGTCAAAACCGTTCAGCGAGAAAAATGTATACGCGTTTATAGAATCCGGCCTCAATTCCAAAAATATTTTTGTTCGAAGAGCGAGACGATATTGATTCGAAAAGTAAAAACAAATCTGAAAAATTCCCGGTTTCTTCTCGGTGCTCAAAATATCAGGCTCATTCCCGGTTTAACCGGTTTTTCCGGTCAGCGGTCACCCTGGAGAGAAATATTTTTTCTAGGAGAGACTTCTCGGAGCGATAAGATCGTTGATAACGTACTTCCGGTAATGGCAGCAATCTCTTCGCCGCGACCCATCGGGTGAAGAGGCCCGGGTCAATTATCTAGAATCATGACGGACAGCTTACGCATTCCTCGCGCGATTACCGTCACGATGATTCGGTCGGGTATCAATGCTCAAGCGGTTTTGCATACCACTGTGGACGCGTTATTAAATATTGATACGATCCTCGGACGAATACCTGCGTACACTTATACGGTGATCTCGTATTTCTCAAGAACGTTGACCTTAAATTGGATCCAGCTAGGATATCTAGTCATTTTACTATTGGCCTGTTCAAAAACTACGTCGCAATATTTTAAACTCTTGTTTGAATACCACACCCGACCCCTTTAAAGTCCAAATTTTGCCTTCAATTTCATTTGGCAAATGACTACAATGAAAAACGAAACAAACTTAATTTTTAATAGACTTCAGAGCTCAAAATGATCTCAAAACATGGGAAACAAATGCAATTTTACGAAAATTGGGGAATAAATTCTTTTGATTCAAATTAATGGATCGGTTCCGTATTGAATTCAATATGGAACGCTTAAGATTTCATGTGAAAATATATTGCATTTTCAACAAAATAGTTGAACTTTCAACCAGAAACATTAGTTTTCTATCAAAAGAGATGAATTTTTAAACTAAAAAGTCGAATGTTTTAAAAAACTTTTGGCATCTGCACCAGGAAAGATGAACTTTCAACCCCTAAATTGATCCTAAAATATCTAAAGCAGGGATTACAGCGGTTCAGTAGTTCAATTTGTTTGAAAATTAACTTTTTGTTAAATCCTCATATTTTTCGGTTAGAAATTTAACTCTTTTGTTGAAAATTCGACTCTTTGGTTGAATTTGACTTTTTAAAATTTAAAATGGAAGTTTTTTTGTTGTTTATATATCAACTATTAGATTTTTCATTGAAAATTGATCTCTTTGCTTGAAAACTAATTTTTTAACTGAAAATGTGACTATTCCATTGTTGGTTGAAATTTTATATTTTTCAGATGAGAATTCAACTATTTGTTTGAAACTTCACACATTTTGTTGAAAATTCGTCTTTTTGGCTTGAAAATTCAACAATTTGGTTGATTTTTTTGTACTAGAAAATCTTTTTTTCACTGAAAATTCGTCCTTTTGGTTCAAAATTCATCTTTTTTGTTTGAAAATACCACTACTTTGTTGAAAGTTTAACTCGTTTTTTAAAAATGTTGCTGTTGTTAAAGCTTCATAAGTTAAGTTGAAACTTCACCTCTTTGGTTGAAATATACCAACCAAATGTAGTTGAAAATTCAATAAGACGTTTGCGCATACACAATGCGCCCTCATACTTCTGTCCAGGCCAGACCTCAACGAGACAAAGTCCCACGAGGAGTTATTTCGTACGTTTGTATTAATAAAGGACATATAATATTCAGGAAAAGGAGAAAACAAAAGGTACGTTGGATTAATATTATCATAATGGGAAAATTTCATTCAGACTATTGGTACTAACTGCTGTATGCTTTTTTAGGTTATGTTTACAAAAACGAGTGTTGAAAAGTTTGATTGGGCGCGCAACTCATTATGGTAATATAATTCCAATGGACCTTTTGTTTTTCTTCTTTAAAGCTGCTTATTTTCCTAAATATTATATGCACTTTATAATCTGGATCATACGACACAGACGTACGAAATAACTCACTGATACCTTATCAGAATTCTTTCGGTACAGTTAGTGAATTTCAAAGCACAGTATTTTTCAGGAATCTTTATGAGGTTTCTTTAAGATTTTTGAAAAATTATAATTGCCTTGAAATTCACTAATTGTGCCGAAAATTTTTTTTCTCGTTACTCAAATTTCAATTACATGTGGTTGAAATTTCAATTACACGTGTAGCTAATTTTTCAATCAAAAGTGGTTGAAATTTCAACTACGGTAATTGTATAAAACTTCAACCACATGTGGTTGAAAATTCAACCAGATATTTCTAACAGTACAGGGTGATCGCTAGAGAGATTGATCAGCAACCTGGGTCGAAACAGTGCTGCGGAGCGAAAGTGTAATTCAATTATGTTATTTAAAAATCGTTTAAAAATACATTTAATTGTTATCATCAAAAAGAATCTCTTTCAAAGCGTCTTGTTTTCTAATGTTTCGAATTTCTGCTTATATGATTTTTAACAAATGAATCGAACCCTCATAAAAAAGAAAGAAAAGGAGAAAATTAGGTCAAAAGTTTCGACTTAAAGTTTTTGGGGGACTTTTCAAATTTAAGGGGAAAAGAGGAATTTGGTAAAAGAAACGAGACGGACTGTGATTCCTGATGCCAACGAGAATCAACTCTTTTTCGCAGAAAACCATTGGTGTGAATTTTGTTGTATTTCATTTCCAACAATGTAAATTTCCACTACGCCTTCATTTGTTTTCGTGTCTCATTTGTGTTGCAATTCAAAACAAAACCAAGTTCGGTGTACTTTTGAGGATCGACATTTAACAGTATGAATCACCATTAGGTGAAAGCAAGGCTACATCAGCAGGTTCGTAAAGGATGAAGAAGATACATGTGTTCCGTGCATGTATATTCTTTTTGCCTTAATGACAATCACGCCCGATTTTTTCGCACTTCGAAACAAGCATTTGCCGAGTGTGTTCGGAACAAAATAATGCAGATGTACGAGCAGAGTTACCAGCTAGGGTGGAGCTTCCGTTTCCTGCAATGGACGTGCCGTGTACGAAGATCGACTTGTCCGCTTACGGCCATTTAACAACGCTCTCGTGTACTTCAATCATAAAATAATACTGTCCGTTCCACGAATCGACGCTTCTATCCTTCAATGTACTATGTCTATGATCTATATCTGACGATTGATTCCATTTCTCATGACTCGTTTCGTCTCACTGAAATTCAACCCCCCGAAGGCCCTCGAAGAGGGTCGGTCGTGGGACTGGTCCCTATCAACGGAACCTTTATCCCTCAGTCGTTAACCACTTTATTAATTTACGAGGGATAATGGCCCCAGCCAAGACGTATTCACCGAGGTTAATGTTCCTATCCATACCGTCAAGAAGAGAGTACCCGCTTCTTTATGTCATTTCTTTTTCAACTCGTAAAAAGAAACACGAGATGAGACTGCGTTAGGCACATGATGACTACCCCGAGCTTTCCTCCGAATATACTCCCTACGAATCGGTTCGTTTACTACTGGTCACGCAATTGCTTTTAATGCTCGATTGAACATTCTTGCGAACATCATATCCTTCACTGCGTTTCCGCCTGTCTATAACTATCGAAATTGATTTCCATCTTTGATATATAGTTGGGAATGTGTGACCAGCAGTATTCAATTTGTACATAATTTAGGAATACACCGTAGATTTCGGTTTATTGTACTATGGGGTATCCCCAGTACAAAAAAATCCCATTGGGATCCTTGATGAAGACCAACAGGGTGCCTACTAATTTTCACCCACCAAATCCCCGATTATTTCCAGATTGTAAATATCAAACCTCCTCTTACTAGAATCACGTATAAAATGCATTTACCATACAAAGTTTTCTTATGTGTAACTTTATGTAATGTGATGTCTTATTATGCTTAAACAAAATAATACTTTTGTAATTTATGGTGTCGAGTAAATCTGCGCATATTTGGATAACATAACAGTTGTTATAATTCTTAGATATAAGTTGTAATGTATTTGTCATTAGCAATTAAATATTAAAGAGTAAATACAAAAAAAAACTTTTTAAAATCTTTCATTTTGAAAGTTTAATTATAATTACATGTGTTTATAATATTAATTTAATGTGTTAATAATAATAATAATATTAAGTTAATGTGAAATTCAATTAATATTAAAATTAATAATTTTTCCCCATTACCCGCGCAACAGCTTTCCACTTACACGTTCGTTTAGAAGAATCAAAGTTGGTATTTACTCGATTCGTGATGTCACAGCGAAGTAATGTGAAATTTAGTCCTCTAGAGAACTAAGTCATACCATGCGCATCCTCGATCTACCCCTTCTCCCTGAAACTGCGCATAGCAACTGAACGAACGTCGCTCGTTCCGGCGCGGTGATTTTTTTTGTTTGTAATAACTCTTCAATAAATAATCTAAAATCTGCATTATGATTTCAAGTTTTTTGAACCTTTACAAGTTTTAACTCATTTTTGAACCTTTTCACATTTCAATAAATATTTCTCAAACTTACCCAAATTTTGTTCAAAAAATTAATATAATTGCAAAATTGACAAATTTTTCCTTAAAATCTTTTGTATTCTTATTCGAAATTTGTAAGCAGCCATATTCAAGCAGTGTCGCAACCAATCAGATTTTCGATAACAATGTAATACTAATAACATTTTCCAAAACTTTAAAAGTGATGCTATAAAGAACTGGGTATGAATCAAATCAGTACTAATGTACCATCTTTTCTCAACAATTTTTAAATGCCCAAGCACTGAAATAGAACTATAAAAAGTGGCCCGCAAACTTAATTTTCAAAATTCCCTCACTTTTACCTTATTTTCCCATGACTAATATTTAAAGACCAAAATTCTAATCTTGTAACATTTTAATATAGAATCTTTTGTAGCAGTGACCAAAAGTGAATTTAAAGAAAAATCCAAAATATTCCACTGATTTCAGTAAAATCAGAGCGAATTTAGAGGAATTTAAGGGAAATTAGAAAAATTCGACGATATTCATAAAACATCATGGTGAATTGAAAAGAATGAAAAAATATGAAAAATTAATTCAATTCGTTAAGTTTGAAATGAGTTTAGAAAATTACACGGGAATTCACAATCGTCTGATGAAATGCCTAAGAATTCAAACTGCGTTTAAAAGACTTCAAGACGAATTAAACAAAAACTAAAAATTATTCAAAGAATCAAATGAATTTAAATGAATTCAAAAGAATTGAAACAAATTCAACATAAAATAATAAAATATTTCAAAAAAATGTAAGAAAATTCAGAAATAGGTATAGACCTAAATTCAATAGTGGTTAACCCATAGGTTTTGCATTTTTGACTTTCCCTAATATCCAGGTTTTGCCTGACCAGCGGGGTCACCCTGCTAAAGTATCAAAAAAGTTCAAAATGCGTCTTGTTCCAACAGAACTTTTTTAAGGGAAAAAGTGTCGGAAAAGTCAAATTTAAGTTTAAACAAAAATTTTACTAGTCCTAAATAATTATTGGGGCAAAAGTACTAGGGAAGATCTATTTTTTTCTTCTAAATTTTGGCCAGTGCTCATAATATTTATGTCCCACATAAGTACTGCTAAAATAAGACTAAAGTACAAAGAAAGTTCCAAAATACTAAAGTATGCAAAAAGTTTGAAATACGTCCATTTTGAAAGAAGTTTTGTAATTTCAAAGACTTTTGTGAATAAAAGTGATTAAAATTTCAAAACATTTTTAACAGTGCAGTACTTCAGCAGGACCTTATCCGGAATTCCAATATAAAACTTTTTATTCGGGTAACTTCTGGCTGCTAAAGTTGTTTAATTGAAATATTTATATACGCATTACGTACAAATAACATCTAATTTTTCAGTAATTGCAAGAAAAAAATTATTTGTCACATGTGTTACAGGATCACAAGCTGAATGTCGACTAACAATACAAAATTTGGGCTAATATATTGAAGTTACAAGACAAAATTTGTCGCAAACAATTAGTGATCTCATTAATTATAATGCAGCAAATAGCCTCGATTAGACTAATTGAGTCAATGAACCCATTAAATATACTAAAGATCTGGGTGTACCTCGATTTAGGATACTTAGGGCTTCGAATTAAATTAGACAATTGAAAGGGCATCTTAATTGTTAACAACCTTATCCCAGCATGAACTCCTTTGACCTGTGAAATAGTCAAATATTAGACAGATCTTAACACATTTGCATTTTCGTATTCCACTAATGTACTTCTACCACACGAATTATTGAATATCGAAATTTGATATTCTAATGATATGGGAAATTGACGTTTTAAAAAACCGTTTCTTTCTCTGAGCAATTTGAATAGCTGCACTTATTAAAAAATACAATGTAAAAAATTGGTAATTTTATTTATTTACATATTATTGCGCACAAAAAGAAATTGAACAATCTATACTAGCCAAGTTTTTAAAAAGTAATGCTGAGCATTTCTATAATCCGTTCACAAAATAGAGCCTGTAGAGGAGTATGAATGGTAATTTCTGTATTTTGAACACCGTTGAGTGCGAAACCATCTGTAAGCGATTTTCTTTCAAAAATATGAAAACGGGCAAAATGGGACAACTTTTTCTTGAAGGGCGCAAGTCTAAAAAGAAGTAGTAATTGATCGACAAAAATTTCCACCACAAATATTAATAGACACTTTGTAAGGTTATTAATTTTTTTCTTATCTGGGTATGTCTGACAATGAGAAAAAAATATGCAAGGAATCTAAAATGCACGTTTTTTTCTGGAAATCGATCTATTACTGATATTTTGCAATTTTAGTTTACATTTCTTGCTACCAACAACTTAATACTTAATCAAATGCTATGCAATTTTATAGTAAAACCTGCTCGGATATCTCCTTTCAAATACCCCGTTTTACTTTTTTCCAAATTTTTATTGTACTTTTTGCCCATTTGAAGGTCCCTGGTCGACTGTGCATCATACTAAACAGCCTATATATTTTTGTTCTATTTACCGATTACCAGTAGGTCAGTGTGTGAAGTAACAAGAGGACCCCTGAAAAGTGACTCTGTCAATAATTGCTGGGTAAGCATGCATATAGGTAAGTAGAAGTCGGCAGATCGTCTTGACCGACTCTACGTAAAGAGTCTTGAATATAAATGTCCGAAAGTAAACAAAGTCTAAGTGACCGCCCCTTAAAGTGCCTCTCAGGATCGAAGTGGCATAATAAACGTTATATCATATAGCTCAAAGCGATTTCGAGTACGAGCGTACCTAAGCCTTCCTCCCCGACAAATGAATGAACACACCCACGCGACATGGTGGCGACATGTCGATAGGTCGTTAGCACAGTGGGTATCTATGTTCGATTAGTAAGCGGGCGGAAAATGCAATGAAATTGGGCGCAAGGCCATTCGCATTCCGTTTCCGTGCCAGACCCGATGCGATGATAGCGTTCGTTGACCGTACGTACCGTACGTTCCTGGCACGATTGCCGGGCTTTCACCACCAGTTCCTACGACTATGTTGCTGTCATAGCACTTTGCTAATTCATTTATCCATCCAAAACGAAAATAAATTCCGAGTGCTTTGACCCACTGCGTCAAAAAGAGAAAATGTGATGCGCTGCAGGCGTTGACTTACAATTTCATTTTTTCTTGTTGTAATGAACGAGCAAAAAGTTGATAATAATGGAAAATGTGTGAGTTTAGTTAAACAGTGTTCTGAAATGTACACGAAAATTCGGAAAGAATTCTAACGTTCCTCTGAACGTTCGAGTCTCGAATTTTATTTTATTATTTGCCTCTACTGGATGTCGGATAATATCAGAAAAAAAACAACCTTTCCAATAACATTATCGGAGGACTGCGTTTTGTCCACCCACGCACTCTAAAATGTATCAGGAAAAAGAAGTCAAAAAATGATAACTTTCCTCTAAACGTCCGCGGTTCTAAAATTTTCTTTCACTAATTACTTGTACTCCATGTCCAACAACACAAGAAAAAATTGTATCCCAATATCCTTATCGGAAGACTGCGTTTTATCCACCTATATGCACTCTGAAACGTACACAGAAAAATTCGAACTTTTCTCTAAACGCCGGGAAATCAAATTTTATTTTATTAATTATTGGTACGCTATGTCCAAAAGCACAAAACAAGGTTTTATCCCAATGTCCTTATCGGAAGATTGCGTATTATCTACCCACGCTCTCTGAAATGGGTATGGAAAAATTCGAACAAAAAATTTACCTTTCCTCTTAACGTCCGTTTCCTAAATTTTCTTTTATAATTAGTTGTACTCGATGTCCAACAACATAAGAAGAAGTTTCATCCCAATATCCTTATCGGAAGATTGAATTTTATTCACCCACGCCCTTTTTCGTTCATTTCAGAGGGCGTGTCTGAATTAGACGCTGTCTTCCGATAAGGATATTGGGATAAATCTTTTTTGCTGTTGCCTAACATCAAATGCAAGTAACAAGTGATAGAAAATCAGAGAAGGGAGCATTTCGAGAAGGTTACACATTTTTTTCCGAAATTCTGCGTACATTCCAGAGTGCGTGGGTCGATAAAACGCAGTCTTCCAATGAGGATATTGGGGTGAAACTTTTTCTTGTGTTGTTGGACATCGAGTATAAGTAATTAGTCAAATGAAATTCAAGAACCGAACTTTAAGAGGAATGTTAGAATTTTTTCCGAATTTTCGTGTACATTTCAGAGTGCGTGGGTGGAGAAGACGCAGACTTTCGATAATTAATTTGGCATGAATCTTTTTTTAGTTTTGCCTGCCATCAAATAAAAGTATTGAATGAAAGAAAATCCGAGAATTGAGTGTTTCTTGGAAAGTTCGAATTTTTTCCGAATATCAAATATAGATTATTTCATTAGACTACTTAATATGACGTTATAATGAGTTATTACCATCCAAATTCATATATAATAAATCCTTGTTACGATAACTGAACACCAAAATATTGATTTGAGTAATTTCGAAAATTTTTATATTTTTATTCATTAACGTAGCGAACTTCAGCGACATGTGTTCTCCGGAGCTGCTTTGTTTGAAAGAACAATGTCAGTCTACATGCAAACATTGATTTCTCTTGGTGTCGCTAAAAGCAAATCATGTGTTTTCAGCTGTTATATCGCGAGTGCCAGAAATGTTCGCAATTTTTATATACATTCATATATTAAATTTCACCTAACATCAAGATAGTCACGTCTTACAAAGCAATGTCCACCAATGCTCACAGATATTTTAACTATGAACTCACTTGCATGAAAAAAATGCTATTTACATACTTATATAGCATGAAAGGATAACTTACCCTGTGGTAGTTTAAAGAGAAGTAGAGCGGTCGTAAATTGCAGATGTGGTTGTTCCGGACGAAGCTCCTGAAAAGGTTAAAATATGCTACATTAATATGACTGTACCACAGACATAAAACAAGTTTCATGACATAGGGAATAGAAAAGTTCAGCTGAAACATATTACATCTCTACAAAGAATATATATCGACTAGAGATAGAATACACGCTGTTGATAAAGTGCAGGATAACATCGCGATTTATCAAACCTATGGATCGAGATTTTCCAGACGGTTTCAACAGGCTGAATATGGTAACGAATCTTGCTAGAATCATAATTTAATACTTAGCAATCAGTGCCTTTAGAATTAAAATTTTTGCATGACGTAGCATACAACATACTATTTTTAA
The DNA here is from genome assembly GCA_932074435.1 of Andricus kollari. Taxonomy (NCBI): domain Eukaryota; kingdom Metazoa; phylum Arthropoda; class Insecta; order Hymenoptera; family Cynipidae; genus Andricus; species Andricus kollari. Next base: position 1,280 of record CAKNWW010321676.1, on the reverse strand, counting down.
GAAAACCTAACGTAACATAATGAATGATTATATTCTCACTACAAAGAACAAAAAATTTTAATAGATGTATGTGTTAATTATGAAAATAATCAGAGGAATGTCTTGATGTTAAAAGGTTTTTGAACCCTTCTCAAATTAGAGTTAAAAATATGAAGTATGGTGCATCAATTGTATTTTGTCGTGATTTGCTGGGCCCTTTGATTCATGACCGCCTACACGTTACGTGACACATTTGACAAGAGCCTATCCACTCACTATGAATTCCGTTCGCCCGAAGTTCAGGGTTCGTGGTGGTCGGCAAATTATGTGGTCAGTGTATGTTCAATGTTCATATAACAGGTCCAAGCTGCCATTTTAAACTGACTAAACTTTTACTTCCGAATAAAACCCACTACGCGCACAAAACCCCGCTTCCGACGGAACTCTGGACGGCTGGCGCCCGAAATTATATTTGTTATATGTACCGCTTCTCCACACTTGATACTTTTACATATATGCATATTGGACTCTGGAAATTGCATCCCTTTTAACATTTACTTTTCCCTAGTTACAAACAAAAAAATTTAAATCTAGGTAACTGTGAGATTGCATTACATTTTGTGTGCAAAAACTTTTAAAAATATTTTTGATTAACTGCAAAATCTATATATTAGACTTTTATGTAATAATAAATAATTATATTATTTCATAATTTTTTATCCAAATAGTGTCGATTTAAGGCGGACTAGACAGAAACAGTACAGCGCCACGACATTTTTCCACACGGGATACACGGCACTCCTAGGATTTTAAGCCAGTATTTGCAGATTCATGTAAGTACTTCCATCGGAAGTACCTTTTGTCCCCGGAAAGCCATTCGATATTTCTCTCATCGATTTAACAGCTGAAACGAGAACAGAACGGCAAACCGAAAGAGAACTAGAATTCGGATCAAATGATACTCAAGGGAACTGGAACGATGATTCGATGGTTGGTAGTTGCATATGAAGCATTTTTTGATTTTACAGAAATTCAAGCGTCATAAAACAAGAAATATAACCATGCTACTGCAATATGCATATAATGTAAACGATAATTATTAATACAAATTGATCTACCATATTTTTCTGAAAAATATCCTATAACAGAATCATACACCGACAATTGTATTGTAATCTCCCACATCAGTACATCTCTTTGCGTGTTTTGTCATCCACGCCCATTTACTTCCGGTACATGTGAAGAATATCGAACAAGAATTATACTGCAAATATCGAGGCATACTTCATTCTTATCTGACT